>JACCGJ010005068.1:0-20554 GCA_013407085.1 Atriophallophorus winterbourni | reverse complement strand
GTTTTTACTGACCACTCGATCGGATCAACAAGGCATGCTACACGAGATCCCAACTGCCTATGGAATCTTTAAACTAAACCGTGAGCAAATGAATGATAGTCAGTATTGCGGAAATGTTTATAACCGAGGTATGTTGATAGATCACGGAAAATAATGAAATTTATCTTCGCGATCGGCGGTTACGTCAGGGAGTGGGCAGAAAATTTGCTACACAATGATGGATGAAAGCACGAGCAACAGATTTTGAAGTAATGTCAGAAATAGGTACGGCCATTTACCATTAAATATATCAGACAACAGCAGTTAAAATCGGTATACATATATGTATATATGTATACGTCAAATATACGTATGTATATATGTATATGTCTAAAAAAGGGCCTACTGAGTTTAAATGGACATGTGAAAATCGAGGTTTGTGTTCGGGAAAATTTCCGAGATTGGTAGCTAAATCAACAAAGAATAGATTATATAAAATGGAGGAAGATTTATCACACAAATTCGTTTGGTCTGAAAAATGTAATGGCATTGCCGTCAACTTGATGGATGGAAAGCAGTTGGCTTCGAACATCAAATCATCACGAAAACACTCTCGATCCTTTTAAAGTCATCGGATAAAAATCTACCTCGTCACACAGAAAAGCAAACTCTATCTTCCCATATTCTACATAAATCATCAAACTCCCTACCGAGAACGATCCGGGTCTCGTTTTACAAGCCAATCCGTGTTGAATCACAAAAGCAGCAGCTACCGCCAACTGAATAACCCCCTACACCGGTTTCTGTTTCAAACGCTGTTGAATGCATATATCTGCTGATATTTGAACTACGCACAGTAACCTCAACTTTGCCTTAGCTTGACAAGTATATGTGAACCAAATCCAACCTCGCACTTGAATACACAAGTTAACTTTCCATATTGATAAAACATTTTGTTGTTTTTAGGCATTCCGCTTTTTCAGACGGACAACATAAGCCCTGACTCGCAATGGAATGAATTTGTAGGTTTTCTGAAACTGAAGATAGACGAGAACTCGCAGATCGTTCAGAAAAGGTGCGTCCATGTACTTCGTTTTGTTGTCCGCAGCAGAACAAAAAGTGGATGGCACTGAAGCTAGCAGCGTGGGTGCAGGATGAAGCCAACAATACTTCTACTTCTTGGCAACATTTCCGTATGTTACGCAACAAAGTGACTGCACTTCTTTTAGAGGATAAGGAAGCGCACCAATTGATGCTCCTGTCAAAAATGGAACGTAACCCTATGTTGCTATACAAAATCTTGAACGCGAAAGCAAAAGTCAAATCAGGTATTTTTTCCATCCAGAATGGTGAAAAACTCACTGAAACAGCGTTGGAAACCGCAAATGCCCTGACAATTAACTACTCTGAAGTGTTCGTGCCAAAGGTTTTAGTGGAACGTTCTGAGTATTCAATCGAAACAGGAATCGAAACATTGTGCGATATTTCGATAAATCCAATGATTGTTGCAAGTCATTTGCTCAAACTAAATGTGAGAAAATCCCCAGGAACGGATGGCATCACACCGGATGTGCTCAGGTTCTGTCATTGTCAGTTTTGTGAACCGCTCTCTAGCCTGTTTAACTATTCGTTGCTTTAGGGAGTTGTACCGAAAGATCGGAAGTCCGGCGTGATAACACTTATCTTTAAAGGCGGCTGCCGATCTGACGCTGCAAATTATCATCCCGTCACATTTTTACCTGTTATGTCTAAGCTCATGGAACGTATAGTCTCGAAAAGAACGATTGCACACTTTGAATTGCACAATTTTTTTTGCCAGCGCAGCATGGATCTCACCGATCGCACCGATCTCACTTATCTTGTCTCACAAAACTTCTCATAGCGTTAGACGATTGGACGAAGTTGTTGGATAGAAGTTCTTGCATCCACGTATGCTACCTAGATATTTCGAAAGCTTTTGACAGATTCAATCATGATTTGCTTATCCAAAAACTGACACGTTTAGCATATGTTATCCACTCCTCTCATGATTGTGCGACTATCTGTCAGATCACGACTCCCGAGTTAAAGTTAACGGAGCGCTGTCCCAAACGTTCAAAACCACCAGTGGATTTCCACAAGGATATGTGCTAGGCCTGCTCCTCTATCTGTTATACATAAACGATTTACCCTCATATCCCTCATATCGTCCAAAATGGTCCTGTTCGCGGGTGATATGAAAATTTGGACGTCAATAAGTTGTGCAGAGGATTGTGAGAAACTGCAAATGGATTTGAACAGCGTGTCGAATTGGGCGGCCATGAATGACATGTTATTCAAGCACTGATCCTTGTGGAAGACCCTAGTGACATCGAATTTTTTCGATAATAGGCCTTCCACACTAAATCTGATGTGTCTGTTGCTGATTCCATCACATATCAATTCATATAGCCTTCGAACAATACCGTGTTTGTTTAGCTTGTTCAAGAGTAACTCTGTCAAAAGCTTTAGAAATGTCCAATTAGCACCTATGAATACAGACACTCGCATCTACAACCCTCGTCCAATCGTCTAGGCTTGTCAGCAAATTTGTTAGACAAAAGCGATTTCTGTGTAATCCGTGTTGGGCAACTGTCAAACTTTCGTTCGTTTCCAGATGTTGCTCTATTCCTGCGTTTATTATTCGCACAAAAACTTGATAACGAAGACAGCTATGTCTTTAGCCTGTAATTTTTAATTTCAGAACGTCAACCACCTTTGTAAATGGGTATTATTTGTCCCATTTTCTAGTCTTTTGGCACCACGCTAGCTTGGAGCAAATTATTGAACATACGGGATAGAGGTTCAGATAGCTGTGCATGACAGGTTTTGAGCAACTTCAGAGTTATCTTGTCTGGTCCTGGAGATTCCTTTACGTTTAATTTTCGTAACTCCTGCGCTACCACCATCGGAGTAATCAATACTTCACTCAAGGTCATTCGGTCAAATCGAATGATATTTTCCTGATCAAGCTCCGTGGATTTCAGCGCAAAAAACTACGGCATAAATGTCTGCTACCATGTCAGCGGTCTGTTCAATGGATTCAGTGAAGTGGACGAAGTATTTTGGGAAAAAACTTCTTATTCAATATTTGTTCTATCGTTTACGAGTCTATATAAAAGCTTGGAATTCTGGTTCATCTGAGAAATCAATTGCGATTGAAAAGCTTAATTACAAATTTACTAGAACCCGAATCTTCACTATTTGATGCTCAAAACCAGCACGAATTCAAGTTCAGGATTGATGTCTACAATATGATGAAAGTGAAACATTCAAGCCCAAGTAACTTTAATCAACCTATCAGGAAATGCAATTCCCAACAACACGGCAAACATCATAACCCAGAGTCACAATGCACAGTAAAGGAGAGATTGGAAAAATTTTGTCGAATGCGCAAAAGCTATGAAATATTTCTGACTCATCTGCTTTAGGAAATCCGTTATACCTTGGTGTGAAAGAAATAGCACATCCGCTAATCATGGTGATCAAATATCCAGTCGTGTCGTGTTATTTAATTTCCTGCAATTAGTGATTATTCATTCTTCCATGAACGCGCTAACCGTAATCGTAAGCAGTTGCGAATCTTGGCAGACGTTATGCACATTTCCCGGAAAAAATATGGTTGACGAGTTCCGCTTACCAATATATACGAACTAAAATGCAATAGGTCCAAATCAGCTGAAAGTGTTTTTCTATTAATCACTATGATCGATATACTGAACGTCTCGTGAAAAGCTGCAAAGCGAAAGCTCCAAAACTGAGCAATTACATAAGATCGTAACTCTATGGGACGAGACCAACATCGGTTAACGAGGATAGAGGTCGATAAGGAAACCAATTAAACGTGTCAAAACGGACTTACATTGCCCTTTTTGCATAAACAAGCGAGAAATTCCAGTTACAAAATTAATGCCACTGTCATCCGATTTTTGAAAATCGATTAAGATCCTACTGTTGAATGTGGCATGTTGTTCGATTTAGTTACTCAATCAATATTTGGGTGAGCAAACCTACTTACCCACTTAATTTATACGTGAAAATAACACAACTATGATCTCAAAAAACTTTAAAAGTGAGACTCCACTGAGGTATTTTTTAATCCAGCTAGCCTTACCAAAATAACTGAAGGCGTTAAATGAAATTTGTGATGAAAGAAAGGCAGATATTATCGGTATAACAGATACGTGGTTTTTCATCACTGTTTGATAATCATTTGTCTAAAATTCTTATGAATCGGAGTGACATTTTTAGCGATGGCGGAGGATTAACACCCTGCTACAAACAGACATTTAAATGTAGAGATAGGAATAATCTACCAGACACAGGATAGTGCTTCCCGACTCTTGCTTCAAGACAATATGTTATTGGGATTGTAAGGTGTAAAGAAGTGTGAAATTCTTCCTTTCCCTTCAACATTCCTTTTATTTTGGACCTAGTTGCAAAACCTGAATTTTGTCTAATAGATTTTGCTGGTGTTTATTTTTCCTATAGAATTTTTATGTTAAACCATTCTTTTGGTAATTAATTCTGTTATTGTGAATCTTTTCTTTCCACGCCTCCTGCCAAAATTTTGTTTTAATTCATTGTTTCAGCCATTGTTGGTTATTGTTGTTGAATTTGGTTGCCATTTCTGGCTTCCGTATTTTGGTTGAATTTGGACACCAATTTGATCGTCATCGAATTTGATTTCAACTGAAATAATTTATTCTGGAGTATTTTGCTCCATTGTTTGCTATTACGTTCCTATACAATTGAGGTTTGCATGTTTAATGTTGTAATTGTTGTCAATTACAGTACCGTAGAATATCTGAATCATTGTTTTGAATTTGTTGACATAAGACACGGGTGGTCTTCGCGTTACTCACGTCACAGACGTTACAGCACTCAATTTTATAGGAACGTAACAATAAACACAACTTGGCTTCTTATTTGTTTGAGTATTTGTCTCAACCGGAGAAAATACAGGGATAATCGATCGATCTCCCACTGCAAGTTCCGATCATTCCGAAACATTGCTCGAGGTGCTGACCTTCTGCTAATCACGTGGCGATATTTAGAGTGTCGAACAACGTGAACCTGAACTCCATTCAATCTTCCAATCTGCTGTAATTAGGAGCTTCTTGTATTAACGCTCGAGGTTGTCTATGATGCCTCGATTGATTGGTTGCCAAATGGGTGTCTTGTTTGGTGGGAAAAATACCAGTTTGATGCAGTTCAGCTAGGGCACAAGGAAGGTAGTTAGTGAAGTTATACAAACATCCAAGCATTCTGACATCCTTGCTGGCTAAGTCGTCGATCCAGCGCCCCCTCGAAAGGCTTATCCGTCATCCATGTCTTCGAGTTGGCATTGTACTCAACCGGAATCTCCTTTTACTTAAAAGAACAGGGTTTCTTCAAATTACCAATCGCCAGAAGGGAGAACTTCTCTTTACCGCTCATGTTTATTTCAATCTTTGCTTGCTTTCATTTTTTCTGTACAGCTCTCTCCTTTGGAAACCATTGTTTTGTTTGAGAGCAAATGCTGAAACTGGTCCAGTCTCATTCAATTTAAGAGATGTCGTTTGCAGAGTACTTCCTTGTTAAGTATAAGAGAACCTGTTGTTGCTAATCATACATGCATTACGAATCCACCGCCTAAGCTTCACCATGCACTATCTTGTACGGGATGCCGTGGCGCTTCTTTAAGTTGTCCAACCAACTGTCGAAAGCAATGAATTGCAGAATGGGCAACAATTTGGCCAGTTTTATCGTCTTCTCCATGATAAAGTCGCTGCTAACAAGCAGATTTTGTCCTCTTGCTTACTTCAGCCACATGAGCACTCCCTTATCAAGCTTTGAGTCATGCGTCTTCGTCATCTTTATGTGCTTCGATTGAACTCTAGCTCTGATTGCAACCTCGATTGCATCCTCCATTCTAAGAATGCCCACAGTGGTTCACTTAACTTTGACACCCCATTTTTTGCTTATCACCCTGGTCAAGTTAAGTGATTCGGATTCACCTTCGTGGCATCGATGATCTCCGTTTCCTTGTTCAGCGTGACGTCGATTCCCTTGCGTTTCTGAGCTGACAAAATGGACACATTTTTTCAAACCATGCTGTCATGCGCGTGTCTGCGTGTTTGTGTTTGTGCCCGCTTTTACGCACCTTGATCTTTTGAGTTAGGGTTGCATGACCGTCGCTTTGGCGGTTGAGGTTAGCTTGTTATTGCTGGCGTTGTATGTTTGACCTTGATAGTATAACTGGGCGCGTACGTATCGAGTTATGATTTGCACCGCTTGGCTGTAGTTCGTCGCTTCACCATTGGAACGTGAGTGCAATAATTGAGCACTGCGTCGAATTTTTAAACTGGTGCCTTATAACAACGGCCAATAGTGGCATAGAAGCAGGAGTAGGTGGTGGCATAGTATATTCATTTTGCATTGAATTTTGTTGGGACCGAACAAATGTGGTATAACACCCAGAGTGGCATAGTAACTAGATTTGACAGTAACTCTTCGTCCTTCTCCTTTCTCTCTTCTCTGAGTACCAGCTATTAAACTCGAAGATCGATAACGGATGATTTCAACCATCCTTCGCTCATTTGTCACAAACATTTGACCACCTACTTCGAACAGTCTTGGATTACGCACTATTCAGGCATTCACTTGTATTAAAGGATCAATTCTTTCATGTACTCGAGTCCTGATGATTATATCAGTTCCTATTTCTACGAACATCAAATCGAACCAGCCTTTCACGTCATTCCATTTCAGAGCGTATTTAGTGCTGCGAGTAAAAGCGATGAAAAAGTTTCATGGGGCGAGCCAACTAACTTGCGCTATCTGCCCTCTTACAAAGTATACTTTTGATCGATCGGATTATTAAAATCCGTATAGATATTTGTCAACTTTCTTACAGTATATCTATACTACACGAACCTACAATATTGGTTCCAAAGAAAATTTCCGATATAATCAATTTAAATAATTAGGTAGGATGAAAGCATAAAGGAAACTAAGGACCAGTGTCTTGAATTTTCACAAGGCTACAAACACCGATGATTTATGAATAGATTCCAGTTGACTACGAATAAATCTATCTCATCATAAATTTATCTCCATCACACACACCCGGTTTCGTGCTGTTTGCGCTCATCAGGTAGGGGCAGTATGATCAGGGTTCGTGTGCGCTTGAGTTAAGTTTATATTGATTGCCCCACGGTGATTGCGCAGCATTTACGCAAATGAGATGTACAGAAATCTTCGGCACCCAGCGAGATAACTCCAATGCAGATCTAAATCTGCCGAGCGCAACTGTCTGAACCTCTATCTAACAAGTTTATTCAAAACTGGTAATTGTTACAAATAACACACATTTATAATACAGGTTGCCGTTTTTATGTCAAAAATCACAAGTCAGAGACAATGGTCTCTTCGGTATCAAACGATTGTCAGTGAATAATAACTGCAGAAATAGTGCAAAATCTGAAAGGAAACGGATTTTGTCAGTTGCTAAACATGGATTTCGCAAACATCATTCTTTCCTAGCAAATGTGCTGAAAAGCCTATGGAATAGGACGAGTGATGTACATGCAGGCGGCTGTATTCATGCATCTTACCTGAGAGATACATGCATTAGATAGATTGTGCTGAGCGGTCGCATTTTTTCTGTGACACTCTTAGTCATATCTTCGCCGAATCTGCCCGGAGTTATCCCATTTAAATAATTCTGTGTTACTTTCGATCATATCTAACGAAAATTATTAGTTTTGATCTTGTCAACCGCTTCACGAAAAAGTTACCGTTTCAACGTAAATATCTTAGTTAGTTCACACGCGCAAACGTTTCCCACCGCAAACTATTCTACGGTTTTTGCCATCGTTGCCAAAGTCGCGTCGAGCTACGCATTTTGATATCTGGTTCTATGTTCTACCTTGTGTGGTAACGAGTTATAATGGATTATTTGCTAAATGACGAAATCACAAGTTCCGAAGCAGCCACATTGACCAGTCAACCAAACGCCCATCACACAGCCGAACAACCGACTTCAGAATACTAACATGTGTGACCGCATCAAGAGATCCAACACGGACAAAAATCGATCGATCAAGCTGTGACATCGTGGAATGTGCATCCGACGGCGACATGGAATCAACTTGACCTCAGTACCCGAGGGCCTGGATCCGCCAAACGCAACAATGGTCATGGCCGGCCAATATGAAAGTACGCATCTCGACACACAGAATTATCCCGTGCAAAGCGTGTGAACAACCGGTGAGTCCCAAGAAAGGTCAAGCCATAACATGTTCTCTGTGTATGGGTAAGGTCCATTTCAAATGTGACCTTAATTTAGCCCCCGATTTGATTGCAGTAATAAATATCGAAGAGTTTCCAGGCGCCTGCTATGTCTGCGTTCGTTGCAGAGCTAAATTCTTGCGCGTCGTTGATAGTTTTGAATCCCAAATGGAAAATAGATTGGCCAGTTTCAAGTTGAGCATTAGAAGTGTGGAGGAAATATTAATAAATCATATGAGTACCCAAGTGATCACTGACGTGAGCCATCTTATCAATACAACGATTTCGGAACCACCACTGAAAGAATCTCGGACTAAGTCTATTAGTGTGACAAAAGAAGAAAAAGCAGGGTTAATCCTGTTTTGTAATCAGCTACAACGACCACGGCCGTGGTAAATTCTTACAAAGATGTGCTGTCACAGTCGACCTCAGCTATGCACTCCAAAGATTTTGCACCCAACTCACAAAATCAAGCACCAAATGGTTTAAATTCTCAAAAATCTGACTTCCCGATACGCAATAAGAACACTTCATACGCACTATGCGTGATATGTATGAACGTTAGTGATTCTCAAGAAATCCTGTTTTATCGCAAACAGAAACACAACCTCGAAAAATGATCCCAATTTTGCCACCTAATGCAAATTCAACATGTAATCCCTGACAAAGTGATTCGTCTAATTCTCCACTGGAGTTCAGCTCATATTGATCTATCTTCTGACCTATAGAATTGTGCCTTCCGAAGGACATCCACTAACACATTTGCTTGATGTGTGATGGAAAAATGACACGCGGACATACCTTATCTTTTACGTCCCAAGTTCCCGTTTTTGATTGTCGGCGCAATGTTTTCTTTGGAATTTTCTACCCCAACATTTGGTGTACTCTCCTTGCCTTGTCTTGCGAAATTGGACTTACACTTGCAAAAGAACATCATTTGTGAGCCTTACATTTGATATTCTCTATTCCATTTATACTATATTATTTTTCACATCTTTATTTATGCCGTAATCCTGTGGTGTTGTAAAGTATTTTGACCATAAATCCTTGAAACCTTGAATCCATGAATCTCGCTTGCTAAAGGTCAAACTGAAATGTAAAGCTGATATCGAGAACGTACTGTTGAATACATACCGACTCGAGACATATCCGGACTCATACTGCCGCACAAATGCAGATGTAGCATGGAGGAAAGGAACGGTAGCATGAACGCCATTGGAAAAACGATATCACGAAGTATAGTTCTACTTGCTGTACCAGAAAATACCTTTTGAGCATGGATTCGAGAAACCGTAGAGCACAACGTCAAGCAGTGGCGCTACAAAGCGCGTTCTCTTGATATTTCAAATGCCGTTGATGTGGACAATTTTGGAGTTTCTTGCTTGCCAAAATATAGAGGAAATGGACCGAAACACCTGAAGATTTTTAACTGGCGATATAGCCAGAATAGTAAGGTCGGATTGAAAAAAGAAAAACCGAAATTTCCATAGGATGTTTGAATTAGCCAACTCATACCAAATGTCATAAGTCATACACTCCTGGAGACCGCATATAGCAGGGTTTCCATTCAAATGGAAGAAATCAATGCATCAAAAAATGTTGTAGGTCCGGCTCAAATCGAGTCGAACCGAACAAATCCCTCCGAGACCTAATTGTCGATTCAAGCGGTCAGCGAACAATAAAAAGCTCATATGTTTCATCATCCCAGTCACTGACTATTCAGCTGGATCTGGCATCACACTGTTTAACGCCTTTTTTTGCGGGGCCATCAAATCGGCCGTGCATACAATTAATTTCTCCAAAGGTAAAATGCATCAAATATTTTTGGATCAACTGAGGTCAAATTTGGACGTGCACTTTAGAACGAAGTGCGAGATACCGGGACTTGCAGTGAAACGTTTGACCCAAAAACTTTTGCTAGTAAACTGGATCGTATGTGGAAATTATCAATTAAGACGGACAAGAAAAATCGTCAGTCGACAAATTGTAACTCGATGTCGGGACATGTTTATCATTTTTTAAATTTGTGGTGAAATTATTGTAACAGCTGAAAATTCGTGTGTACGAATAAAGTCAATTTCTTCTTCTTCTTCTTCATACCACATGATTCATCACTACATAAAGCAGTATAGGTAAAATTTATTTAAAAAAGGCTCAATGATTAGTCAACAAGATGGCGGACCCGATTAATATATGTGTAAACAATTCCACTGATCCTATTTCTGTGACTGAAATTGGGTACCACTCGATGATGGCCGACAACAAACGTTTTATCCCAAATATGACATATATATATATATATATATATACATCGTTTTCATTGCGTTGTGCTTTAAAACCCAAAACATGGACTGCAAATTTTGCATTCAGCAGCCTAATAAGACAATATATGCAAACAGAATAGTTTTGGGCAGGCGTGATCCAAGTTAAGATACGCAAACTGTCAGTATTGACATTCGTGTTAGCACTTCCACATAGAAATAATGACACTAAAAATGAATCTGAATACTCGAGAAAAACAGTTTTTTACGTAAGATAAAATTCAATGATTAAACATTTCACTTGACAGCATGATTTGAGCAAAAGTATATGTTTTCCTTAAAAAATGGGCCTAGAATTAGCAGATTTACGTGCAGTGGACTAGTAGATAAATCAACCAATTCATATAACAAATTCTAATTTGGATGTTTGAAAGCAAATTATTTAATCTTTGCTACTTAAAATATTTGTCGCATCACGAGGACTTCAAAAAGCCGATTTAATCCCAGTAAAAATATTAATGAAAACAACGACGAAAATTTTAATTTGCTTTTTTTGCAATTACTCAAGTCAATGGCGTGTTTATTTAATGACCGATCGTTATTTTTGCGATACTTTTCCAAATCTGTTCCAATCTCCAGTCTCCGTGGCATTTCGCGGTAGGAGCGAATCCACGTACAGTGAGAGATAACACTGTCCATTTCGGGGATCAAAGTAAAATGACTTGCAGCTGTATCCTTCTCGACTGCATCTGTGAATCATTTGAGAAATTACTTTGCTTAGTATTATTCAAATTACAAAATAAAATAACTAGAATTTAAAGTGAGCAACATGTAGCATCACTTGCTGATGGATATTAAAATTAAAGGTACAAGATTTAGGAATTTATGGTCACAGAAATCACATAGCTTTACAAATGATATAGCATAATAAATATTCGTTCATAAAAAAGAAATAACACAATCATGTAATGCAACGTATTGTCCAGTTAAATACTTACCATGAGTCAATACGCATATATCGTCAAATAATTGCGCAAAAATTAAATTTTCAAATTTCGAATGAATGCTATAAACTGCCCAAAGCTAACATGTCCCCACATTCATTGGACTGGTAAGAACTTTTTGAATCGTTGGCCTATTTCGAATACATGGAAATGATGAACATCAGAATTTTCACTCCATTTATTACGTAAACTTGCTTTTTAAATACACTTTTGTTCTGCTCCAGCTTAAAAACATTGCATCAAATTAGTATTGCCTTTACAAAGACAACAAGTGTCCTCAATATAATCAAAAATGGGTATTTTGAAACTTTTCTCGCAATATCTTTTCTAATATCTTGAATAAAAACATGATACTAGTCATGCAATGAGCTATGCATTTCTGGTTTTCGTGGCTCAAGATATGTCGAACGTATGCATTGAATCTATCATCATTCGACCAAACTATTTTTCACGATCCGAACCAAGCAGAATGATGAATAAATAGCTTTTTCGAATATGTTCGACTTTGCCTATCGATGACACCAGATGACACCTCATCCTACTTTAGAAAATCTTTCATTCATCGAGGCATCCCTTATAGGAACTTTTCACTTAAAGCGAAATGCGAACCTATCTATACCTTGAGTATGCGTTTGCGGTGGCTAAACGGTAAAAGGTATTTAATTATGTCTGTGTCTGATTGGCAATGCGTTGTAAGGTTAAGATATCTAGCCGTTACTAAAATCATACTTATTGTACACGATATGTAGCACTAATCTTAAGCTCCAGCTTTTCATCTAAACCATCCATCTCATAGGATCCATTGTGACATCAGCTTAGTGGTCAAAAGAAAGACATCGATATATGATGCCTACTGTTCGGGTAGGCCGAATTCATCAGCTCAACAATTTTAAAACAATGCCTGCGAATCAGAAACATAATTATAAAGCGATAATTCCGAATAAATATTTAGGAAAATATATATAAGTTTATCATCTCCGTGTGAAAAAAGTAATGTTAACATTGCGAAGCCTCGAGTTTTCGCAGACTTATTGCTTTCAATATTTATAGTACTTCAGCATCTGAAAATACAAAAAAAGAAAAAACTTAATTTTGCTTAACACACATGATAACCTCAATGTGTTTATTGACAATCGGATATCCCAAATATCCAGCACATCGTAACAAAATAGCCAGCCAAGCCAACTCATATGTTTTTCAATATTGAGGTGTTTTGCACTTTTCAATTGAGTCCTTTATGATGGTACAGTTATGGTTATTTTAGTATGTCCTGATAAAACGAATTAAGTTCACACTAATCATTCTTTTAGTGCATATCAAGATTTTGAAAGAAACACCGAGAAAATGCTACTTATTTCATGAAGTATGATAATAATAATAACGGTGCAAAATATTTTGACTACCACTCACATCTCACTCGCATATCAACTTTGCTCGAAAAATCTTCGGTGCTTTAATTGTGATACAAATATAATGTTGTGACAGAGAGACGTTTTTAATTGTATCTAACCTGAATGCACATTCGATTGCGGTCTTCGACGAAGCCAATGAAAAACAACCGATATCGTTTGCTTTTTTCGCAAAAATGAAATCCAGTTCGATATCTTTTGGCCATTTTCTACTGAATTTGGCTATCGTGGTGTTTTTCAATTGAGATTGGTTTGACAATTCACATACCACGTTTCTTGCCTTGGCATTTTGGCCAACGTCATTCAAGCCCTTTTCAGTGTATTCACAAACACTGTCGAAGTCACCATTTGGTTCTCGCGATTCCCATGGAAGAGTGTCCGTGCTGATTACTCCGTCGTCACCAGGATCGTTGTATCTCCATCCGAGTGAAGAATTGCCTCTGTATTGTAACAATCCATGAAGACCGGTGTGCATTGGCACGTGTCCTATCATTTCATTGAGATGTGTTACATGTTTTCCAACCATGAACAAGTTCAAACCCATTTTTTCACCTTTTTCTCTACAGAGTTTGTGACCTTGGCAATATTCGGTTGAACTGCCAACACGGATCATGCAAATTTTATCGCCAACATCGATAAAATTGTTCGGGCAGGTCGCAGTTGTTGTGTAAAATCTGATTGACACCACAAGTAGCAGATATGCTCGACCTCGCAAAATAATAAAGATATAATGGGTCGTGAATTATTTTCTGGAAGGCGGTTAAAGAATAAAGGGGGGTACATGTGTATCACATGTCCAAATTACAAAATAAAATTAACCATTTCGCACACATCTTTTGTATTCCGATATATCGAAAGAACGACAAACGTAGTAAAGAATTGAATCATTTTCGTAAATAGAACATTTAGGACTTAGAATGCACTGACATCCATATAAATATAAAGTCCGAATTATGAGACTGAACTTTACTTAGGTTTTTTTTCAGAGGACATTAGTTTGCTTATTTTCGTATAGAATATTTTGGGTTTGATATAGAACCGATTAGTTGTAGCTCGGTATTTACATATCAATGAAATGAATAAATACTCATAAAAATTGAGCATATGATTGAATTTGGTAAATGTTTACCTACTTTGTGAGATTCATGGATGAAAAAAATAGATTATCAAATATCTGCGCCAAAACATTTAAATAGAGGAAGCAAAAATTAGTTAATTTTGAACTTAGACATGGTTTGGGGCTGCACATCCTGTCCAAGACTAAAAATACACTTACATCATTGCTAAATAAAACATTAACAATACGTCAGTATCAGTTACAACTCAACATCTCTCTTTCTCTCTCTCTCTCATTTAAAATATATGATATATAATATATAATTATATATATTATATATATATCATAATATATATATATATACTGCATTGGGTTCCTAATGGCAAAACTCTTTAGAAAAATGAAAATTAATTGGGCTATTGTATGCAAACTCGGATTTATGCGACATACAAAGCTGATCTAATAATTGCTATGTCTCGGCAAATTAATCGCGGTCTGGGCTGTTCGGCATAAATTATTTGAAATATCCATCATAGACTACCGATTCATGGCTTTACTGAACAGAGGCAGGTGTGAGTTTAGTCTGCAAACAAGTGAGGATAATTATACACAAACGCTCTCCCCCTCCTGTGCTTTCCAACCTACCCCATTTTCTCCTCAACCCCCATCGCCCTCCTCCGCTCTTCTTCTTACCACCCCAACTTTTTTCTTCTCCCCTCTCCCACGCTCCTCTTCGTTTGTTCACACTGTCTTTGTTCCGTACTCGTACCCCTCTTTCGTACTTCCTTCCCCCGACCTTCGCTCACCCTTAATCTTTTTTTCCCCCCCTACCCCTCTCTACTCATTCTCCTCTTTGCTGTCTCCCCCCTATCTCACTGCCCCTTTTACCCGCACAACCACTACAAATACCACAAATACCACACCCAGTCCTCACACAAATTCCCTTCCCCACCTCTTCCGTCCGCCCATCCCATGTTTCTCTCCCCTCCCACCTTTTTTGCTCGTCCCGATCCGTGTTACCGCCCCAATTTGTGGCACCTAAATGTGATTTATGTTTTTCTAACATTTCATTTATACTTTTGTGTACAAATAAGCAACAGGCGTAAAAATTCAGCGAATAATTGTAACTTACTTATTTGAATCAGCATTGACATTTATTCCTCAGTCAAGTATCAGTCGACTAATTGAATTGTCTATGATTCACGTAATTAATATCTATTAATTTACGAATGTCTTCGGAAATGTTTTGTGCGTTTGTCCTACGTGTGTACCGTGAGAATCGGACAACCTGTTATCGTGAATTCTTGGAACGATATTCGGCCTCGTTTCAACAAAATGCATCGCATGAGCTCATATCTTCCATCGCGATATACCTAATTCATATTATTTTCAATAAAACAATGGTAAATTCGCTATGCATACTTGAAACATTGATGTCAATTACTTTTGTTTTTGAAAACATGGACTTAGCAGGGGTAATTGACGTGTTTTTGTCCATCAATCATCATATTGTTGAAACATTGCGGGCGATGAATTATCGTTATATAAAATGAGTTAGAAACATACAATATCTTCTGGATCAAAATAAATTACATAATCTTGTCCCACTCTAGCTCCCGTAATTTGTGTAAATGATTCGTCAAAATCATATGGTTAGATTAATCATAGCTAAATCTTGTTAAAATTAAGCTGGAATAAACTATAATATGACCCATATGCACATTCTTGTTATTTATCGGATGTAAAGACAGAATGATGTATTGCAACACTTGTAAGAATGCGAGCTGTTCTTTGTTTAATTTAATATATTATAGAACGCCGGCAGCAAAAACCAAAAATAGAATAACTTTAACCTGAGGAGGTGGATGTAACAAGGACTGGTAAAAATGGGGTCAACAGGTCAAGGATATCCCCATAATCTGAGTTCCGGTTCTGCGGCGGCTAAATATTACCATGCCCAATCTCCAGTATGCGAACGTATTACGCAATCAGGCTAATCGGTCGGCGAATGTTGCTTCCGACTGTACACCAACAAATCAATTAAGAGATGCATCAATGAAGTTTAATCACTCATGTGTATCTCGACAAGCTCAGTGCCCACCATGGCCTGTTTAGTTCTTAGCAAACACAGAATCGGTCAGATGAATGGAATTTGAATATACTTCATGTTCGTATTGGCACTCTTGGTCTGACAAAATTTATGTGCCAGAATCATAACGTTACCAGAATGCTGCGCTAAGCGATTTATTGAAGACTTCCTTTTTATGCTTATTGTAAACAATTCAATCTTATTTTAGGGGTGGGGAGAGGGGATATTTGGGTCATGTCAATTGAGATCGATTCTTATTTCTAGTCCTACATTCTATTACCTTGTGTGCACAAACTTCGAGTAAACTCATATCTAATCTTAATCATTGCGGGTATGGTATCAAGGTCGTGGGACGTTTTAGCGCTAGTGCTCTAGTCTCGTGGCGGATAGTAGTGTGTCGCATATCACCAGGAAGTTCGTGACTATCACCCGTCGTAATACACTTTTCTCAACCACAATATACGTATTAATAATAAAGAACATATTCAAATCACATCGACAAATTCATTCACATCCATTTGTCATTTATTGTAGAAATTAGGCTTTTGGAATGAATTTAATTTCAGTCCAATAGTCGAACTTATGTTGGTCTTTTCTGCATTTTCATGTAAAGATTCAAAATATTTTTGGCCTCAAAATATATGTGATAAGTAATCAGGTTGACTTTAAATAGTAGCTTGAAGCTGAAAGTGAACTACTTTGCACGGAGGGAGAATTTTCAGCAAATTCCATAACCGAATAATGCTGTAGTTTGAGAAAATATTAACCTCGGGTTCAGGCTTCACATTTTGTAGTTTTTTTTGGAATATTGTGATAACAGATTAAAAGTTTAACTCCGTTTTTTAAGGGAATGCAGGTAATTAGCCCGTGATGTACAAAAATCAAATCTGATGTCAGAAAACCTTGATGAATCGGATTAAGTATCTCTGACAGAACAGATAGTGATAATTTTTTTCCCGATTTCTATTGAAGAACTAACTGAACACTAAGTAACTATCTAACTGACGTATAGCTGACGTTCAGATTATTTTTCAATGAATCTTAGCTATTTTTTTCACATTGTTTTTCTAACGCAGAAATTTATGCTTTCCATTGCCTGCCGTTGAAATACATTCTTCGGTGATTCAATGTCACTGATCGCTCACACAGCGCGTTACATAAACGACAAGACAATTTTACTGAGTTATTTGTTTTGTACCACTACATTGTTGGCGCAAATTTTGATAAATTTGAAAATAGAAGCTTTTTTGGATAAGGCTGACACAGCCAATATGTGCAATAACAAAAATACAATTAGGTGTCGAATGATTGGTTCTGAGCTAAATCTTCATATTAGATTTACTGTCGTATTTATTGAATACATGGTGGTTACGTAAGTATTCAGGCTATGCTCGAAAGATTGATTTGTTCACTAAACTTAGAGAATTTTTAATCGATATACATTCGATTTCACTTCACCACTGGAGGTCAATTCTGAAATTGTTGCACGCGTACCGAAAAAATATTGCAAGCACATACCTGCCTGATAACGGCAATGCGTCAGTAAATATTGTAATCGGTAAGAAAAGATAAGCAGAAATTCGTACAAAAAATGCATCTTGGTCGATTTGAGAACGTTTTTGCAAATATTTTGAGGAAGCCTAATATTGTGTTCTTTCGCATTTACTCCCATCGGTATCCAGCCTTGTGCTTTCATTAGATATCTACAGTGAGCTTGCATTCGACTAGCCATAATAAACAATAAATAGTGATAAAACAAATAAATCTTGGAAGCCGCTGTTAAGTAAAAATTGCCGAAACTCAAATGGATTCTGAGGCAAATACTATGATGCTAATAAATGACCAAGTATTATGTTGCCGAAATCTCTATACTGATTTGTAAATTCCCATTTCTCGCTCTTTACCGTCACCAGTTGGAGGCGGTAAAGATGTGGTTCGATGAATTTTGGAACAGATGGAAGGTGGTAAATAAACAGTTTTAGTTATGTAATTCATAATTAAGATTATAACCAAGAAACACGTTAAAATAGAAAACTCTTACTGTCTCCACCTGACCACCAAACAGATATTATCCAATATTGGATTGTAAGTGCGGGGTATGTGAGCAACACATTACTTCAGAAAATCACATATCTTTCGCGCCAAGAAATCGAGATATGTGCAGAATATTATAAACGTCATTTGTCGTTTTTCATCGTATCACTGTCTCAACCTTATGGTAACAAACGTGTTGTGATGTGTACAGTTTATTATGCGAACAGAACACGAAATTCGTCCATTTCATGCTCCCGAAATCCCTTTGTGATTATGTATTCGAACACCGTTATTCAGTAAGAAAACGTGATATTTTTATCGTATCTGGAAAGCAAGGTAGGATTTCTCTTCACCAGCACAGTGAGAGGTCATCGATTCAGGAGTGCCTAAATTAAGTCCGCACGCAATATATGCAACGCATTTTGGCATTAACTATCCAAAATTTTTAACTAATTCACGCTGACAAAAGATATTATTAACCTTCAAAGTTTAGCTTCGCAGAGATTTTCCTTTAACTAACAATATTGAGATATTTTTTGAATGACCGGTCGTGGGGTGTATGTGATGAAAATGCATGCAAATACGGAATTTTATTCATGGTCACGGGATTAACCCCATATTCGTGTGTATAGGCACATGTGATTGACCATGTTGGTCATGCCAACCTAACGAGCGCTACTTGTTTGACTTTAACTGTATATTTCATGTTACAATTTTGAAATAAGTAATCAGAACTTAATCATGTCGAATAAAAAATGGAATGATTATCATGTCCTGTTTGGTTTTACGTGCTGTGAAATAAATGACAATTTGCGAAAAACTCTTATACCTACTTTGTAGTATGGAGCAGGTTTTGTACGTCATTATGTCAACTCATCGATATCACAAATGATCCGCTTCGGTTCATAAGTATTCCTTCCAAAATTATTTTCATTCACCGGAAAACCACTATGGATAGGTTCTTGGCATGTGGCGTATACGTCAGCCCTATCCAATAAAAATTATATAATTGTAGATGACGTGATAGTTATGTATTAGAATTGGCGAAAACCATTATATTAATTATAAGTGGTGTGAGAGCATATTAAAATATTTTGCGGGTGCGGGAGTTTAAATATTTTGGGAAGCGCTAATCCATAGTCTACTATTTTAAAAATACAACCGAGAACTCAAATTTAAAATGATGTTCAAAGTTGTAATAATTTATACAGGTTACTAAAAGCAGCAGGATGTACTAGATATGCAAGAATAAGATAGTTGCGCATTCTCCTTGGTTAGAGCAACGTATTTTATATTCATGTTCATGTATCCTTATCCCGAGCGTGTATACAGTCCTTCCGATATGATATTACTCAGAATAATAACACGGAATTTTGCATACAATGTTGTTTCTTTGGCATCCATGCCTTTCAGGTTGACTAGCCGCATTTAGGAAGGTTTGCGCGTCATAATAATCTAAAGTGTGCGAAGCATTCTTTCGGTAATTTCGAGATAGTTTGTTTGTAAGGAAGTAATAATCTTGTCGTGTTCGTGTTGTCCCAGTGAAATTTCATTGCTGAATGCTTACCGCGTATGACGAAGCTTATATTATTGCGTGAATATGATTCAATTGTTACCTCTTATATTCTTTTCTAAGTTCGTCCGTACTGCACTGTATTGCTACACGGCTAAAGAGTGTTCTGACGCAGCTTGTTATTTCGGCCAGCGGGTTATTGCATCTGAAGTTTGAAATTCGGTCTGCGTGTGCTCATATAGTGTTAATACTTGTCTTCGGATTACCTTATTCTCTTCATCTAACAATAACAACGTTCTTTTCGTCATCGATCATTAATTATATTCCAGTGAAAACGCAATTGAGAATTCGGTGCGCATCTTACATGTGCTTTTCTTCAGTATCAGAGTTAATCTTTTAT
Source organism: Atriophallophorus winterbourni (assembly GCA_013407085.1). Classification (NCBI taxonomy): domain Eukaryota; kingdom Metazoa; phylum Platyhelminthes; class Trematoda; order Plagiorchiida; family Microphallidae; genus Atriophallophorus; species Atriophallophorus winterbourni. Next base: position 516 of record JACCGJ010005068.1, on the reverse strand, counting down.
CACTGATAATGCAATACGTTCATATTTACAATAAACCGTGTTAATAACCCAATGATTGACGATTCTATTGGGGGTTCTTTAATCTGTTTGATTGAATGATCTTTGAATATGAAGTTCATCTTCAAGCAAAAGTTCAATAAGTGGAGTATATTTTCTTTCGTTGGTCCTTTCCTTCTGTTCTGTTCGCGTTCAACTAGCAAAGATAATATGTTTATAGGGCTGACGCTATGTTGAGCGATAGTTCACTTCGACATGATAGCGCTGTTTCAATTGTATCTTTACTATGAATTGGTCAAACATTTAGAACCATCTGACTCTCGTTGTTTCATTCGAATAAAAGTCATGAACGTCTTTATTGCTTAAGTTATTTGTTTACATTCATAAGCGATTAGTCACTTTTAATTTATTTATATGCTTTATTCTGTAATAAGGTTCACATAACTCGGGGCCAAACGTATATTCGACAATTATTTACTATTACACAGGCTTCAAAATCTATGTGCGCCCCCGTGTAAC
>JACCGJ010005066.1:0-27354 GCA_013407085.1 Atriophallophorus winterbourni | reverse complement strand
GCGTAGAACCAACCAGAACCCCGTTGAGCAGGACATCAAGAAAAGAAAATGGGGGTGGATAGGTCACACACTCCGCAAACCAGCTGATGACGTCACTAGGCAAGCACTAGACTGGAATCCACAAGGTAAAAGGAAAGTGGGACGACCCAAGCAATCGTGGAGAAGATCAGTCGTGAGTGAAGCGAAGGAGGCCGGAATGACATGGACTCAGCTGAGGATAGCAGCCCAGGACAGAGTTCGCTGGCGTGGCGTTGTTGCAGCCCTATGCTCCAACAGGAGTTCACAGGAATAAGTCAAGTAAGTCATGTATATCCGCGGTTTAGATTTACAAGTTATCGCAACAAACAATATAAGTGAACAACACTTCAGAAGAGACCGTCAAACAACAATTATACTACTACTGCATTGATACGCTGAGTATACTGTGACAGCATCTCAGAAAGTGACATAATTGAAGTGTCCTTTGTGGGAACGACACGTTTGACAGGCTTTTTATAGCGTAGAGATCAGAAGTGCTGTAATAATTAGTATCAATTATGTGATTTCGGATTATATGTAGAACACCGTCCTCCGGCACATCGCAATAGCCGGAAGCACTGAAAAGTCGCACGACAATTGTCATGGTTTCGAATGAATTGCATCTTTAGGGCTCAGGTGACAACTTGCTCGGAAATACAGAAAATGGTATACGTTAGCAGACATTGTGCGGTATGCGATTTGTCAACGTCGGGGAAAAGGCTAAACGTGTTAAAGGCTAATAAAAACCGGTTTAAACAGAATTGCTCGACTAATCCGCTACAAGTGACAACCGGTGCAGACACGTTTGAGCATGAGTTGTTATTAACTGATTTTCATATATGTAAGCTGTCACTGTGAGATTATTGACAGATGTGTAATAAACTCTCGACCAATTAGTAGCTTTTGTCTTCTAAGAATCATGGGTTGTTAACGGTTAACATATTGCCCTCTGGGCGTGAATTAGTACACGTCAGACCAATGGGCGGAAACGGGGGATGACGTGCTGAAAAGTGGATCGAGTTTCAGGCCAACAAGTTGATAGACTTTTGAACCGGAACGTCATTTGACCTCTATTGATGTGGCAAAACTGCTCCCTCAAAAGATAAGAATAAAACAGCAACAGATCTAAATTTCGAAGTTATGATGAGTATACTAACTCCGAGTATACGATTTTTCACATTAATATTGCTGAAAATTGTACATTAATCCATTCTGTCATTTAATCGTGTGTATCTTGAATGCACAATGAAAGTATTTAGCTGGTGCCAACACAGCTTTACCCGAAATAATAGCTGTCAATTTTTTCTTGAAGGTTCAGTTGTTAGGAATTGGACAGTCTTTATTGTGTTAAAGTCTGCTCGATCATGCAATGCTGCGGAAACCGGACACTTTCGGATAACAAATAAAAATGTGTTTATATTTAAATCTATATGTGCACAGATCCTATTGATTTAAAACGGTAAAAATTAATATTTGGATGAATTTATTTGCAACGCACTGGTGGTACAAATGGTTTTTAAAGGTATTGAACATGAGTGAGAATTCAAAAAATAGTGATTTTGTGATCCGTAGAAATTTTTTAACTGGCATCTACTTATGTTGAAAACGCTTAATTCTCATGGATGAAGCATTGTAAAGCGGAGTGAGTGGTGAGTTCAAATCTGTCACGTGTCGCAAATTTTCTTCTGCGTGTCATGTATACTTTGACAAATCATTGACTCCGTAGGCGATATCAATCCTCAATGATGAAAACATGCTTGATATATGCTACTTGTACAAAAATGGTCGAACTATACCAACGTAGATTTAGCTGCTCGAACAAGTCCCCAGTGAAGCAACCTGGATGATTAATGCTGAGCTCAGGACCCAGCATACAAACTTTGAAGGCATCGGTAGAAACTCTGCTCAACGCTCAAAATTCGCATTTTACCCGTATAGGTTTCCATAATTCAAAAACCACCGACGGTCATACCAGTTAGACAGAAGCTGCATCTTCGCAGATCATTCAACGCGAAAGTTCAGCTTTTGAAAATGTGGCTGAATGTCTTGATGAGCGTTCGTTTCATCAAGAGGCCACCATTTCAAATGCGACGGTAAGATGACTTTATGCCAAAACTTCCCGCATAAAGTTACGGAGCGAAAGCCACCTGTTCAGCTTAAGGTTTAGCGAAAACATTCGGGTTCAAAACCAAATTCACGGTGGGAATTACTTCTTATTTGGACACAATAGGTATACGATCTAAAGCAATTGAAAAGTCCCGCAACCTCGAAAACGACAGGCACAGTTTAAATTGTCGTTCCGCGAAAAAGCGTGATTTGCACTAACGTAAAAGAAACGAGTGCCAACTAACTATGGGACAGGCTGAAGTACGATAAAAAAGATGGATAAGGTTGTGCAGCAGCATGGACTTGGAGCCAGTTAAACCACTATTATAGACGCGACTGAAACGTAAACGTATTAATCAAACCTGGACCAGCCAAGATTGTTTGAAATCACTGTCAACACTCGAAGGGATATAGAAAACATTTTACTACCGGCTTTTCTCATACGTAAAAACAACTGCAAGGATCTTCGCTGATACGCCCGGTTTGAAATGTGCCCAAAACGCTCAGCAATGAGCCGAAACGAAGCAGAGGGATGATCGACGTTTAATCTTTTGGGAGTCTCAGAAGCTGATGAAGCAAATGATAAATCAGTGCGGCGCAAATACCATCAACTACGATGGAGATTCCTCAGTGATAAACCTGGCTGATGTAGCTGTGACGGACGCGTTCCGCCTCCCCAAATCTACGTAATATAAGGGCATTGATCTTAGGCGCCTCAAAATAACGTGTTTACGTGAAGATATGTTGGACATTGTCAAAACCCTTTAGTGAAATTGACGCCGATAATTCCACGAGAAATTAGACTATGCTCATCGAAACGTTATATTGGACAGATAGATGCAACTCAAACACCCATGGAAACAATACCCAGTCAATAAGTAGTTGACGTGTCACAAACAAATGCAGCCGACACTATAAACCACTGTATTCCAACAGTACAACCTCAAAACGATCAGGAAACCTTGCCAGTAAAAAGTCGACTCTGGAGGCGTCCGCTTAACAGATATTCTGCACTCCGCTAGCCTCTTTTCCCACACCCCATTCTTGTTGAAAATGAGTTATATAAAATGCATCTAAACCAACGCACAATGTTTGGGAAACAAAATCGGTAAACTGCTTGCATTTTTTTCGATTGTCCACAAAACATCATCGCCGTAACGGAATCGTGGCTACAGTATCATCAAAAAGTTAACTGGAATTACCAGACGTGTCACTTATTCGCGATGACCGTGAAACAAGAGGAAATGAAATAGATTTGTATTATAGCCACAAGGTTTTGTTCTGTGAGATTACGGATCCAGGCATCGTGTTACGGGATAAAAATATTCCATACATGATTGAGTCATGCAAAAGTTTACGACAAATTATCGGGCCAATGAATCCGTGCTAATGGTACACGATTCCCACCTGAACTGTAAGAGGTATTTATAATTCAGTTAGCGTGTATTTTACTTGAAAGTGTTTACCTTCTATCGTTGCTCACTCCGCTAGCTTGCATGACTTCGAAACAAAATTAGACTAATTTTTATTAAATTATTTGTTTTCCGAACACTTATATACTGCTCAATCTCATTTCATATCTTGTTTCATACACTTTCAGTTCAAATTTTATCATCCTAAGTTTATTTTTATGCTTGTTGCATTTCAGACCACTAAAAACTTTGAATTAATTTGAAGAGTAGAGTGAGTGGAGCCATCAATAAACATATCAGGATTACTGATGTTGTGGTGCAACTCAAGATAGCGAAGCCATAAGAGAAATCTTTCGCATTTTACGTTAAAAACACGTGTTGGGACTAGCCAGTATATGTCTGGGGGATTGAAATCATCTAAGCTGCGTACAAAGAGAGATTAATGAAAAAGGGCGCCTCAATCAGCTTTGTAATCTCCAGTTGGGATTATTTGGCTTGACCCCCTGTCGTCTATCAAGAAGAAGAAGAATTAGACTCCAGTGAACATATGTGACACATTAGATATCTGAAATTACATATTAATACTTTGTTGCAGACCACACGTTTAGCGATAAGCCAATAGTTTATCTTAGATAATTATTCAAAGTACACATTAATTGGTTTATAAATTAATATAAGCGAAATTAAATTTAGTCATGAGACCAACGAAACTTTACGGAAAATATTAATGAATTTTGTTAAGGATCATTGTTGAAACACAAAATACTGTTTCATGTTAACGTCGAGCACTTCAGAAACGACTTCATACTCATCATATTCTAACATATATGTAGGTAAGCAGCAATAAAATCGATTAATGCAGTCGGAACATACGCTTAACCTGCAAAATATTTGCTATGGGGTGACTAAGCAGCTGAGAATGTTAGCTGCTGCGTAAATCAGAATAAATCCTCTAGTATCTGGAAGGTTATAATATACTGGAAGAATATTAGCCTGCTTAGAAAATTAATTGACTGATCGGTTGTAGAGAATATACTTGCCGTACGAGTTCTTTTTGCGGGGAACAATTTACATTAGTATGTTGTCAACTACCGAAATTTTAACCTATTTACGAGAAATCTTGAGGCCACGTAACAAAATGCACATCATAATTTTTTGGATCTATATATGTTACTCAACTGTTCCTAAACTGTTGAGAATGCGAAACAAAAAAGAATGTTTGCCTGTTGCATTGTTCGTAATTTACATAGTATTATAATTGTTAGACTATACGCTTTCTAAACAATCAAATTAAAATTTATATTTTGATTTTTTTCTGTCAAAGACTCATTACGGTATACTTAACGCCTTTGTTTATCGATTTGAAAAAAGTAACAATGTCGATAATGCACTTCTGGAGAAATTTTGCTTCCATTAAACCAAGATTTCTATACCGGATTAGTATAAATCACGCTTTCTGAGAAGCCGTACGTCTTTTAGTGTCGATTTGTCAACGGTCATGTGAATCCAGCAGAATCTCAAGTAAGTGGTTAGCATTTGCATAAGTCTTCAGTAACTATAAAGTTTTGTTTCAGGTTTGGGGCTGAAAAATTAACCACCTTGATAGACTTCTGCATTGCGGCACAAATATGATGGGCGTGACATAGACTAGCCCATATAAACATTCTTTTCCGCACAGCAATTAATCATGCTAAAATCTTTAGGAAACGATTGATTTTGTTGCGGCTCATGCATTAAAGTATTTACAAAAATACCTAGTGAATTTTCGGTAATGAATCCTGTGAAATAATTTAGTTATGCTATGTCAATGAACATGCAAAATAACAACGAGACTTTCGAAACCAGACCTGGCGACAAAGCATCATCTTTACTAAATTCCATTTCAAAGTGTACAGCGGACGTGAAGAGTAACGACACAAAAACTATCTTCTTCGTAGAATATGCTTGGGCTCTAATGCAAATATAATTTTCCGACGGTAAATGTCTCTCAGGTTCTACAAAATACTAAAAGAAATAAATCCACTCAACATGACGTTGTCTACCCAATCCTGGTGAATGTAAAAGCTCTGGTAGTATCTGACCTCCTTGTACGTCATCTAACGATTCAATTTACACAGACATTCTATCAGGTGATTTGAAATAGCCTTATTATTACCGATTTCATTAGAAGGTTACTTAAACACGGATGTTTTTAATCGTCTGTAATTTTTAGCAATTTTTAAGAAAGGCATTCGGCGACTTAAGTGAAATCGTTTAACATCCTACTAGCACCGATTTCAGCCATGGCTTTCTAAGGTTAAAACACACTACCTACGAATGAGGGCTAACCCGTTTACTTGGAGATAGATCTTTATGGGTTTTCGCAACCTCAAATTACGTACGCGCGAACAGTGGGATCCCACTTTGAAATGAGCTGTATGCGCATGTGATCGCTTATATGTCGCTTAACGCGTTTAACATTTGTCGGTGGCCTCAAGTTCTAAGCTCTTTCCAGCCTACAGCTAATGAATTGAAGATCGCAAATGTATGACATTATTAGTCTAAAAAACAAAATAATGAATAACCACAAAAAGCATCAAAATCTAACGCATCATCTTACGTTTCCCCTGTATGTACGATTTCTCACAAGCTGACGTTTTATTGGCTGAATGAAGAAGGACCCTTCCCAACATTTTAGTCTCGGTTATAAGAACCTTTCAATCAGGACGGTCAGAATATCCCTCGACGTAGCATACGCTGAGTATAACAATGGAAAAAGACTAACTTTGGCAGTCTTGATTACCTTTGAGATTCATCCAGTTGATAGAACTTCTGATTGCTCGATTTGCTTATTAGCAAATAATAGTCCATGTCGACTGAATTGAACGGACGAAAAGTTAAGTTAAATGTTGATTTATTTGTAGCAATGAACGAATCAAAAATCGAATCCTATCAAGTCATAATTCGGTAATCGAGATTGCTGATGTGGAACCTGCGAACTCCGAATATTAAAGAGTTGTTTGTCTAGGCTGTTGCGAGTTGCAAATTTTCCGCAATATTTCGATTATATCTCTACGATGGAAATTGATCCGAAAATAATTAAACGGACACAAGAATCGCTAGGAAAGATAATTAAAAAGCCTGTTCTAACTGAAAAACTTCTGTCTAGACCCCCATTCCGATTTATTCATGATATTTGCACGTCGGTAATATAAGCTCGTAATAAAATCGAATTTAAATATTTTAGTTTATACGTACAACTGGCATTATGAAAGGACTTTTTACAAATGAAGAATTGAATGCCGATAATGTCAAAGATAAGGAATCTAAAATTGCATTTTTGCAAAAGATTTTGGAATATCTATCTATTGCACACGGCAACCCACCAAATGTTCGGATTTCAAGCATAATTGCCGGAAAAGAACCAGAGAAGACCAATGAAATGTTTTTAGCTATAGCCGATTTATTCCACAAAAAAGTAAACTGGTTCATTTTCTGACCGCAGATCAACAACGAGGAATGTTTGTCAAAACTTAATCGAAATGACGGTAAACGCGTAAACAAATCAGTTAAGAAAAATGATGTTCATAAAAAATCAAGTAAGTTATCATATGAGGTGATCACAAAAAACAGGTGTAGCGGCTAATGGGGTTTCAACTGAGATAGCTGCTAAAACCGCCAAGAAAGATGTTAAGCATGATGATCAAACACATAAATCAAAAGAAAAAACATCCGAAGACACTGAAAAAACGCATTATATTGAGAAAAACGTAAGATAAAGCGTATCACTCTTTGCATATTTCATCACTCGTTTGAAATATTGTTAAAAACATACTACATTGTGCGAAAATCCTTGCATGCACGCATTATTTGCCAGTTAACTTTCAGCTGAATGTCTTCACATTTTTTGTCTATACAGATCTCTCTAAGCAAGAATGACTGAACTAAATGTTTTTGTTTGATTTTATAGTTATATGCAGCTTTTTCTTGGATATTGATCGGGTCAGCTGAAGTTGCAATCTTTTTCTCATGAACCTCAGAACATTTGAGTTTCTCATAATAAATATTTAACAATCGAAAAATAAGTTGAATGTTTAGACAGTTATTTATCCATCATTTTTCCAGTTTTAAGTTCACCAATATCTGTGAATAATTTCACGTTCATTATAATCAATATGTTAAACTCCTGCTAGTAATAATGTGATACTCCTTCAACGTTGTTGCAAAGTCGAATATAAATTCTTAGTCGCAACTCAAAATTCATCTCCATATTGAAATCTAGCAAATTCAAATAATTGGAGCAATGCAGTACCTGTGACTATTTGGAACGTTTCGACAATACCTTGATGCCAACATGGTGGTTGATTTCTTTATAAACTCGAAACCTGGAAAGTAGTAGTATGTGACGTTCTCCTGCTCTTCAAACCTCATTTACTACTCATTTACAGTTAGTAAATTCACTCAAAAATCATCTTTTAAAATCTTTAGTTTAGCGAGACATTTGATTTCTTTTTTAGTAACTTCGTGAGGGCAAATTTCCAAGCGTCATTTGAGCACCTGAATTTAAGTGCATCTGGTTGTTTGTTTTATAATGGTATGCAATCACAAGCCTGATCCAGGCAAAGTGCAGCACAGTCGGAGATCGCACGTAGGCTATGATACTGTCAGGTTGCCCAGGCCTAGACAGATATCAGGAAGGAAATAGAACATGAAATGGTAGTGAGACTCGAGCCTGTTCTATTATGCAGCTCACTGCCGGTGGCCAATCTATTCAGCAGAATTTTAGCCGCACCGCACAAAGTAATGCACGATTGCACATCCGTGTCCATTTCAGTTACATTTGATTCATCATTGCATGTTCAATTAATTTATGTACATAGAATGAGCAACTCTTTTAACTACAATTATATTTCCTGTGTTTCATTACACTGGTGTGTTGTCCTGTGAGCAAAACAGTTCGTAACGCCAGTAATAGAAGCCACATTTCTCTCAAGTTGATGTCGCCTTGTTTTCAAAAACCTTGATAAAAGTCTAATATCATTTTAATTTGGATTACAGTCACCACACATGGGTGTTTATTTTACCTTCATTACAGTTAATATAATTCCCCTTTGTATTTTTAATTTTTAGGGATTTTCGTTATGTTGAAATTCAACTTATGCTAATATATATTCTAAGTTGATAATGTTGTAACTGATGCTAATATCACCTTCCTGATTGTCCGAAATGATAAAGATGATGATCGCATATTCAAATAGTTTTTTTTCGAATATCTAATCAGTTTTCAATTTTTTTTAATGAAATGTCGAATCGCTCATTGTTTTTCAAGGATGTACAAAAGCTGAGCCTCCCGATTGGATCATGACGTCGCTGTGTTACATCACTCATTTTACTTGAAACAATCAATTCATAATTTAGAACAATGTCACACTAGTTTAAAATATTTGAAAAACGTCATATAGTGTATAAAATTACCAACAGACGTTTCGAAATATGAGTTTTTTTATAATTTTTCCACAAATTTTAACTGTCACATGTCAGTAGTCATCAATCCGAAACTGATTTTATTATCTTTCCAGAAAGAAGAAGATGTGCACCCAATGACGGAGAACATAACGCACGATAAAGTGAGAAAATGTTCTAATGTTTAACAATGTTTTTATATACCGATATTAAATATAAGTCATCGTTTGAAACATGTTACGAGATTTTGTTTTATAACAGATTCGAACTTCTGAAGAACATTCAGTTATTTAATATTTAATGAGATAATATGTAGATGTCTTTCGAATTATTTGTGTAGAAATTTGTAATTGTACAGTATTTCAAGTATGCTCGGGTAGCGTTGTGCTGGATTTATTACAACTGGTAATGAAGTGCATCATCACTAACATTATCTCCTCTTAATATATAATTTACATCTTCCTTTCCAGCCAAAATCGGGAGAAAAAGTTCACGAAACTCAAATCACAAGTTCATCAAATTTGGAGACTGTTGCTCGGTCGGCTAGCCGTAGTAGCTCAAGAGCTAGCAAGTTGAATGAACCTGTCGGCACACCGACATTGGAAGCGAAGGATTCTCCGGGACAGATTAAGCTATCCAGGCCTTCATCTGCAAGAGGCATACGCACCGCGCAAGCATCGTCTCCTCGTAAGTTGTAAATCTGCTTACATATTTTGGCATACATTTATTGACGGCTTAGCGAACTGAAAGGCCCCTGGTGACGACGGATTTCCATGTGAACTCATACAATGCTGTAGAACAGCATTATTACAGCTTCTTTACCAGTGGCAGGAGGAGTGTGTCTCATGAGAGATGCGAGGCACGAAGTTCAACAGGCTATTTAAAAATAAGGGTGATAGAGGCGACTGCAAAATTACCTAGGAAGATCTCTTCTAAAAGTTTTTGGAAACTAATTGCTGAATTTTTTCAGAAGCATCTAAAAGCGTTAGCTGATAGATTTTACTCCGAATCTCGATGTGGCTTTCGAAGGAAAAATCAAGTGTTGGCATGATTTTCTCCTCGAGACAACTTTATGAAATGTGATGCGAAAGTGTATACCGTTATATGCTGTTTTTATTGATTTATTGACCATATAGGCTGCCCTCATGACTGCTCAAACTCGTTATCTATTTGTACTCTGGCATGAATCGCTCAGTCTATTTGAACGATTGTGGTTCAAAAGCTTTTAAAATAAGGATGTTTTTTGCTCCCACACTTTTCAACGTTTTCATTGCTCTGCTTCTAAAACACGTTTTACGACCTGAACAGACCTACGCACGTGAAGTGATGGCAAACTTTTCAACCTTAACTGGTTGAGAGCACAAACCAATGCACGGAATGTGCTCAGCCGTGACCTTCTGTTTGCCTACGATACAGCTATTATTGCTCACTCCCAAGAAAACCTCCAGTCTCTAATGGATTGTTTTTCGTCGGCATGCAATGATTTTGGTCTACCAATCAGCATGAACTAGACTAAAGTCTTTGGTCAAGTGATTGTATTGACTCCCATCATCGCTTTTTAAAACTGTCAGCTTGAACCAGTACATCGTTTTACATATATTGGTTTAACCATTGCAAATAACCTTTCGCTAATCAAGGAGATTGATAAACGGATTGACAGAACAGCTGTCATTTTTTCTCGGTTACACTCTCGTGTCTGTGACGACAAAGATGATGGTATACAGCGCATGCGTACTAAAGTCTTTACTGTACGGCAGTAAAACCGGGTTCATTCACACAAGTCACGAACGTAAGCTGGATGCTTTCCATCTACGAAGCATCCATCGAATCTTGAACAAATCTAGGATACACAAGGTGACTAATGCTAAAATGCTCTTTAAAGGTGGTCTGCAGAAGATGTTCACACTAAACGGGAGCACCACTACGGTGGCTTGGCCACTTCTACAATATGGAAAGTAGTCGTATTCCAAAATATATACTCTATGGTGAGTTGAAATCATGAAATTGACCATTGGGAAGACTGCACTTGTGGTACAACGAGAAATGCATGCATCTACTCAAACACACAAACACACCACGACCGGTTTCGTACTGTTTGCACTCATCAGGTATGGACAGTAGGATCAGGATCCCCATGCTCTTGAAACACTGGAAGAATGGTGAAGCAGTTGCGCTTGCATGCCACTGTTGGATAAGGCTGGGGCGATCAACCTGTTCATTCACATGAGCCCGCACTCATGTAGACTGGGTTTGAACCGTGACCATCAATAAAAGCTCATTTGCATGCATCTCCATCACACCCACACCCAACGACCGGTTTCGTGCTGTTTGCACTCATCAGCAGCGGATCTTGATCATGCTTTCCCTATCTGATGTGTGTGTGATGGAAATGCATGCAAATGAGCTGTTTTAATGGTCATGGGTTCAAACCCAGTTTACATGAGAGTGGGCTCATGTGCTTGAGCAGATTCGTCGCATCAACCGTATCCAACAATGGCATACAAACGCAACTTGCTTAGAAATGAAAGCTCTTAGTATTGGCCCTGAAAGTTGAGAAGAACTTACTCTTGACCGCTCACTTTGAAGGCATTGTGTAAATCATCGTCTGCAAGCTAAGGAGGAGCGGATACGTCTCTTGGTTGCTGAACGCATATTACGCCACCGGCGTGCAACTGACGCTGGTCGACCGAGTACTACCTATAGCTGTGAGCGCTGCGGGAGATATTATTCCTTCCGAACCCCACTGATAATTCATTCGAATGCTGTTGATCATGCAACAATGTGATGTACATCCATGGTTGACATAAACTGAAGGAGGCCAACAACAACATTTATCAAGAAAGAATAGCTGGTTTATCCATTCTTGTTTAAGTTTATTTTAGAAGTTGCTGCCTAATGTTTATGTTCATAGTCAAGAAAACCTTTTTAAATAAATAACACTGCATTCATTTTACTGGCATCCTACGTATATATCCTAATATTAGCAAACCTTACCGCTGTTTGACGATTCGAACATAGAAACACATCGTTACAACATACCCTCATACAATAGATCCAATAATGTTCAACTTAATTACAACCTTTATTTCATTACCGAATACAACTAATCCACGGAATCTCCTTTAAAACCAATTTTCCGCTTGTTTCCTCTTCACCATTTGAATCTGAATATAGCATTCCTTTTGCAGTAGCACAAAAGATTCGAATTCGTTCATTATTTTCTCTTTAATATTTGCTATCTCCGTCAGCTTAATGAGTAAGATAAAAAAACCTGCCATGGAGTGCAGGCCCAGATGTTGACAACTCCGATGCGGTAATACAACGGTAATGAAAAGAATCCCAAATGTTCCAGATTCAATATTATTCGAAATCTATCACGAACATGATTGGTCTTTCAAAACACAGTATTTCCAACGGTCACCTAAGATATAAAAAGTCTTATTTTCATAATACCTGTTATGCCAATTTCAGTATGCATCGATGCCCATATGCTAAATTTATGAATACCATTATCCCAACTTGTTTCGGATTTTCAGAAGCACTTGATATCATCTCTGACGCAGATTTGCAGCCAAACGAACCTCCTTCCAGGTGAGATGGCTTATATTTCAAAGTTAGACTTCATTGTTCGTAGAGCGTTGTGTATAGGAAATGTTTAGATAAGTGCTCAGTCTTTTCGCAAAAATTCTGGATGGCGCAGATGTTACGAATCTATTGGAAAATTAGTCTGAATATCTGAATCTGATAAAAGCAACCAGTCAGAAATTGTTGTACTGTGCAATCGTGATGATCGTAGGTAACAAATGAAGTCATGGTTAAGTCGTATGAATTCTATTTCTATTTAACTAGACTCTGGATTTTGATATTGCTATACCATAGAGCTTACCCAAAAATCGGTCATTTAGTTAACGAAGCAATTCGCTGCGAACTTACCACAAAATAAAGCAAAACCTTGCATTTGAAGGCACTGCCGGTTAGAAATGGCGTGACCAGATCTACTCAATGTCACAATGAGAAAATGTATATATAAAAGTGGTTACACACCTAAGCTTTAACATTTATTCAACATTTACACGCTCGCACGTTAAATACACCCAACAAATGCCTTCGCGCCTTTTACACTCGTCATTAAGGGTAGAGATATTCGAACTCATGTTTTTTCAACCAATGATATGTGGTGAACAATTTTGAACATTCAAGATATGATGAAATAAGAAAGGCAGTGCCAACCATTGCATGGTTATTCATATCAAGGAATCTGATTAAAACGATCAAGTTTACGAAATTTCTAGCGGCTTGTTATGCCTACATCCGCTGAAATTACTGTGCCTTACCGTTTCCGAAATATTTCTACTCATGTTATTCATTTATTCATAGATTTATTCATAGATGATATGCAGGTAAAATGCTATGTTTTACAAGACCCACAAAAATGTACATCGGGTCGGATGGTAAAAAATATCAAAATATTGTTAGATTATTGTCAAACGTGAAAAACATACTTGTCTATGTGGATATCTAGTGATTTCTTGAAAACGTCAATGGTTCTACATTGTACCACATGTGTAGGTAAACTGTTCCACAATTGCACATTGTGAACGAGAAATGCATATTTGCGGCATTTCAGCCTGCATGCTGTTGTTAAAGTTTCGATTGGTGACCTCGCTGTTGTGTGTTATGGGGAAGATGAAACAAACGACCGCAAGTATGATTTGTTTGATTAAGCACTTTTCAAATGAATATTAGTGCTCCTCTTGGGCACTAAGCTACGCCACAATAGGTTTTGTATAGTTATATATACAAGAAAAGCCTTTATCGTTCATCTTTGAGTGTTCCCAGTTCTTGTTGCCTTCACGCATTCGTCGAATCAACATTTATGTGGGCTCGAATAACAAAAGTTTCAAATTTTATCCCTGAACAATATATCTTCTTATTCTCACCTATGAGATCAAACTGATTTCAATATTCCCGGAAACGTGTTCCTTCTCGGTCTTGCAGTCAGCATCTTAATAAAGTGTTTGCTTAATCTTGTATACTGTCAAGTTAAGTGGCGAGCAAAGTGAGGATAAAATTTTACGAATCTTTGTGCTACCAACGTTTTCCATAGGTTGATCAAAATGCTCATTCTCAACTAGGGAAACGGGATACGTAAGAAACTAAAACTGTTCAAACTGATTCCCACAGCTCCCTTCGCCATTTGAGCAATCATAGAAAACTGTACACACAATATCAAGCCAAGCTTCATCATTGCGAACTAGACTGATTTTCGTAATATTTATCCGTTATTTTAATTAATGTTCTAATTAGCTTGTTGATGAAAAGCCTGTTATGTTTCCATTCATTTCAGCGCGCGTCTAGCCCCTCCAAGGCCTCGTCGAACGATGGATCAGGAGCTTGGCGAAAACAACAAGTGTGTGAGCATTCATCATTAGCAAACCATTTCGTTGCTAGTCCGTTAAACGTGATATTTATTCTCATTCACAGCTACTCACAAGTAGCCAAGAATAAAATATTTCCCACACTCAGATCTATCTCAGAATCATATTCGTGTTGTGGTCACATTTATACAGTGTATATACCAAGTTGTCGTTGTTATCTGGAATATTTCTGGTTAATATTCTGAAGCACGTTGACGGATTTGTGCTGTCACTTGATTTTGTGGCGTAACCCATTTGTAGCACTTAGACATTCGACCTGTTCTTCGTCTGTTTCGAGTGAATCACGCAACGGGATAGCTGGGATTTTACTAACATAATGTGGTGCTTACTTTCCCATCCCTTACACACCACTATTGGTTTCTGGCTGTTTGCCGTCATCAGGTGAATACAGTAAGATTAGGTTCCAAGAGCCTTGAAACATTGGATAAGTGGTAAACAAGGTTATACTTCAATGCAAATGTTACATACGGTTCGTACAACGAACCACGGTGTTCAACCACAGAATCACATTGTGATTCCGGCCAAGCGCTCCGGGGGCTTATCAAAGACCAATGTATTTTGGTGCTCACAATATTGGCATACATGTATACCTTTGTTCACAACTTTACCACTGTTTCAAGGTTCACTGAACCCGATCTGACTGTCTCCACCTGATGACGGCGAACAGTCAGAAACCGGTAGTGGAGTGTAAGGGATGGGGATGTGAGCACCACAATACATTGGTCTTTTATAAACGCCTCGAGCGCTAGGGCAGGTATCACTTTCTGATTCTGTATTTCAATATCGTGGTTCTTTGCGAGAAACCTATACAACAGTGAGTATTAATTCGTTAAAAGGGTTCGCTCTAGTACGTAATCCACCAATTTATGCTATCCAGGATGTCGGCTGGATTGCCCGGGTCTGGTATCACAAATTTAATCATCCCCGAATCAAACCAAGAGTCGGATGATGATAATGACGAGGCCGAGGATCAATTTGTAGTTGGAGAATCATTCGTAGATCGATCTGTGTTACGCGCTCAATCGGAGATCAACGCCATGGATGATGCACAAGATCATGGTATGCAAGCATTCCGATTGATTTGATGCATCATTTCCATTCAAAATTCTCATACAATTGTTTCCGTCCACTGTATGTCTAATTTCGATTATTGTGAGAATACATGATAGGAATTGTTGCATTCCGAACATGATAAATTCAACGTTAAACACTTTAAAGTGACCCGAACAGCACGCGATTAATTCTTCAAAACTTCACAACGTGTGCATCATCTGCCATATCAAAACTCTGCGCTAACTGTTTTGTTTAACGTTAGTGCATTTCGTTTGTGTACTGTAACCGATCAGACAAACCAGTATTGTTTTGGATCTCCATACTCAAGCTGTGTGGAGAGCAGTCAGGGTTTTTTAAACATTTTCGTCTCGCTTGATACACACAACTTTTTAAATCAGAGTCTTGTTTATTGGACTCTTTACTTGTATTCTATCAGTAGTTTTATTAACTTTTATACTAGTCAATTCCATCAATTCGATCGATGGACTTAGAAGGTCGACCGAGCCACGTCAAAGATCAAATTTCTATAAACATTTTCACTTGCAGTTTTGAGGCTTCAACTCGCTTGTGTATTTTGAATGTGTGCCGTTCAGCATTATCTGTTGGGTGAGGCGTCCTCACCCAGGACACGTGCGACCTTGGTAATGTCCTTATCCAAACATTGCTGATGCATGCTGTGACACGTAACCTTACGCTTCAATGTCCCTATCGCTTACTTCGCACACTGGCCTGTGTCCTGAGTCTCGCCTTGGTCATTTCATAACCATCCTGTGTTGATCTGTTCTCTGTCTCGGTGGGCTTGATCTCTCGTATCATCTAGTTGATCACCTGGTACAACTGTCTCTCAAACCCACTACATAACATTATCCTACGCCCGTTCCTCAGCCCGTCTCGTATGCTTTTTTCAATACCAAGTCATTTTAGCAATGTGAAACATGTTTTCTTGTTATTAAATGTTTCCAGTTGACCTATTTTTAGGGGTGAGGGATTATGCCAGGTCAATTGAGACCGAATTGCGCTTCCTATTCTAACGTCCAGCATGTTGTTGAACGTTTAGTCATCAGGTTGGATGACATCATCAGCAAAACGTTTTTCGAAGCCATATTGTAGTTGGAATTCGTTGGTTTTTATACGGCTTGTCTGTCCGTTCACCATTACTCTGGCGGATTTGTCGAGTTCATTTTATGCCTTCTCCGTGAGCGGTTTCTCATTTATCCGTATGTTGCAGCCCATTGGAGATCTTGGTTAATTGAATTTGTTGTTGAGTGCCACGCTTACCAGGAATTCTCGCGCCCGTCGGTCGCTTCATTTGCCTAATATTCCCGTGCGGTCCAAGTCGAACTGATGCCCGAATTGGCCGATATGTATTGAGATTAGTGAATTCCGGCCAAGTCTGCGTGCGGCCAACTGATCTTCATGTAGTCTTGTGCTCAGTTTCCGACCTGTTTGTCCGACGTATTTCTTTTCGCAATCTCTGCCTGCAATCTTATAGACGATATTCGACAGTTCTTCTTTCGTCACTTTGTCTTTCGTGTTGTTCAACTGGTTGCCAAGTGTTGATGCGCGGTTTATGCGCGATGTCGATTCCAAGTGGCCGCAGTACCTGAGCTGCAATTTCCGAGATATGTTGAAGATACGGCAGAGTGCGTCTGGTTCTGTGTTCTCCTGGGTTTCTGAGCTGAATACGGGTAAACCTGTTATGTAATATAAAGCTTATTGGGTATCCATTCTTCTGGAAAACTTTGAACAGATATTCTTCTTCATTTCTTCTCAGTTCATCAGTGCTGCAATGGGTTGCCGCTCTTCTTAATAAGGTTCTGATGCAACTGCGCTTGTGAATGTTCGGGTGCTTGCTGTGAAAGTTCAGTATTTCATCAATGTGTAAGGTTTTTCGGTAGACGCAGGTCTCGAACGTTCCTTCGCTTGTCCGTTTAAGTTGAACATCCAGGAATGGTAAACAGCCGTCAACTTCAGTTTCCTTTGAAGATTGGATTCCAGAAAATATACAATTGAGCAGTCGATGTGTTTAATTCAGTCCTGTTCTTTTCATAATCAGGAAGGTGTCGTCCACGTAGCGGATCTATATTTTTTGTCAGATTATTGGCAGGGCAATTCGTTCCAAATGTTACATAACTGCCACGGCAACTAGGCGGGAAATCGGTGATCCTTTGGCGTTCCTGAGATTGTTCCATATATCTTTCCACTGAACTTGAAGTGCGTTTGAAGACACAGCTCAATCAGTTCCATTAAACTTTCGTGTGTCAATCGATTTCCATTATGTTTCGTTCCTTTTTCATTGAGCGAAGATGATTCAGCTTGCTTCTGTCAATCAACGTGAAAACTGCTGTTACGTCGAAAGAAACCATTATTTCGCCTTCTTCAACCTTCATATCTTTCAATTTCTGAAAAAGTTGTTCGGCAGAGTTGTCCGAATGTTCCGAATTCGCTACTAGCTATAACAATTTTCTCTGCAGCTCTTTAGATAACTTGTACGTTGGTCCTCTTGGCAACGAAACTATTGGGCGCAACGGAACATTTTCCTTGTGTATTTTCGGTATTCCGTAGAACCTGGGTATAGTAGAATCTTTGGGGCTTCGTTATTGTTTGTTCAATTTCTTCAAGGTCACGCTGATTTTCTTTTCTAGTCGTTTTATCAGGTCTTTGTGTATTCGTCTGTATGTTGTTGTATCTTGAAGTAGTTGTTCAGGTTTTTCGATATATTCTGACTTGTTCATTACGACGGTCATTCTTCCTTTGTCAGCGGGAATTATAACGAATCGCACAACATAGAGAACGCTATTCGGACGAATGCGTTCTTTAAGCACATGACAAAAATGGACGTAAAACGACTATCTTGTATAGTCAAATCACGTTAACGCAGCAATGTTCTGAACATACCGGTTGTTATTTTGATATGGTTTGTCAACCGATTTTACCGCAGTTCATTTCAAGCCCTCACCAGGCTGAGCTCGTTTAACTGGCCTTGAACGATTGCTTGGGTTTCGGTAGCAGCTGACGTTGTCCGTTTGCTCATATTTTGAGGATATTGTCGCTCCGACAGCTCTCACGCGATCCTATCTAACGAAATTCGCGATTGCAATCGTCGCACCCTTTTCAGTTCTTCTTGCTTTTGTGTTGTGCGGGAGGATGATGTTCTTCATGTCTCCCGAAAGCTCGTGATTATCACTCCTCGCCTTAGAGCGGTCATTAAGTTGTGTCTTTTTTCTTGGACATTTCGAATAGCAGTACATTGAAACAACATAGTTCCATAAACATTCCAAAGAAACTCGAGTCTAATTTCAAACCACTCCATGGTGGAAAAATCTAATTCCCTCCACATACAACGAGCGAATCAAAATCCTGAAGTTATTCGATTATCCTCGTCGTCGTCTCCTGGGCGATTTTATTTTGGTTTAAAATATTTTGCGTACCGCATATCACCCTCTACAATGCTTGTTTAATCTACGGGGCTCGCATAAGACAAGAGCTCACACATTTATTATAGCTGTCCCTCACTCGCGACTAAACTGTAGACGACCTTTTTTGCTGTGCGAGTTTGTTTTACTTGGAACAATCTACCCGATTATGTTGTAAACTCACCAAATCATCAGATTTTCAAAAGAAGTATTGATGTCTTTTTGACCCTAAACCCGTGCATCGAAGAAAACTATACATCCTAACACCATGCATCTACATTTGTCATCCTACCAATCGAAAACAATTTCTGCCCTTTGGATTTTTACCTGATTCTTGAACTGCTCAGTAAGCAACCAAATTCCGTTTTTGCTTGTTATATTATTCTTAGTTCCCATATTAATCTGTGGTTTTTGTAAAGCTATATGCTTTTTAGGCCATTAAAATTGAATTGAATTGAATATATAGAAACATAAATGTCACGCTTCCGAGCTGTCATTTGCACTACTGCTCTGCACAAGTCCAATTACACTGTTGCTCTCTACCATAGGGAAATCTGTCTGTCCCGTTTACCACTTTTATAGATAAACGTTGTTAGCATTTCTGTCTGAGCAGACACGTGTTTTTTACATCTAGATTAAATTCGGGGAAAACTCATCCCTGAATTCAGTGTTGCTTAAATTCCCCTGCACTTACACACCGCACTCACGTACGAAGCCTATTTAACAGTGGCATTCAAGTATTATATTGTTTAGTCCATGTGAGAATTTCACATAGTGCTAATTTGTCGCTAGGAAACATATTTGTCGCGAATTACATTGAAATTCAACTGGATTATTCTAAACAATATTAGGACTCCACGTACAATGTGCCTGAGTGAACCGACACTCCGCCGGAAGTACCTGCTTGGTGATCATCTACATGATCATCAACAAATCGATAGCATGTACTCAACGATAAAGCGCGAACAAAATCATAAAACATTTCAAGTACATTTTAACTTTGCAGTCAAAATATCAATATATGAATACGACACAAGCAACGTATGATTAAACTGGGAAATTTGAATTCTAAATACCGTTTACATACAAATTTCTGATTGTTCAGGTGGTCTTGTGACGAAAATGTTGCAGGCAAAGAAAGAATTCGAAGCTACCGCCGAAGGAGCCGTTTATTCCAAATCATCGAAAGTGAGTCTTTGCAGAGTGTAGCAGTTTATCTTTGGACTGTGCACTGAGACTTTCTCCGTCAAACATACGTACACACTTTACTTGATGTGTATTCCAACCATCACCTGCTAACATAAACAATTTTTCAGAGATGGGTTTTTGGTTTCCTTGCATGAATATGCAATCGACAGGTTGTGTTCACAACTAACAGTATCCGCTCATTTTAAACTTATTTAAATTCAGGTTATTGAACTGATTGCTTTATCGTGTATCCAATTTAATTTTCGTAAGAATTCTTCACACTGGCATCTCCATGGAAATGCGATTTCCCATTAGATTCTGCACGCAACCTAAAACTAAAAGGCTTTCAATCATATGACGTCCACAAAAGGAATGCCATTGTACATTACTGTCTCCCCGTACCCTTATTCGTAAGGGGAATATGTTACGTGTCATATAGAACCATTTTTACATTTTGGTTTCCGCTCGACATATATTTCCCCTTCATATAGTGGCTGTCTAAATTGACAAAAACACATTCGTTCGAATCCAGCTCGTTTTTACCAGTACAATCGCCCTGGGTTCATTGAACTGAACTTTGTTTAACGAAGACTTGTTTTGTGCATTCATGCGTAATGAACTCATAACGCCCTTTGTTCTATAGTACCCGGACAGCTAATGATATTTAATCTGTTATTTCAGTCAGGTGCACCCGCTCATCTAGACGAGGCGGCCAAATTACGGGAAAAGGCGCTCGTAAGCAAAGAGATCGAACGACTCTGTGAATCGCTACAATGTCTTTCTCGATCAGCACTCCCACTGGGAAAATTGATGGATTTTGTGCAAGAAGACCTGGAAACCATGCAAAGAGAATTCGAGCATTGGAGCAGTGAACATCGCGCCGCCACGGCGAAAATCAAAGAACAGGAAAGGTGATTCGATGTCTAATTTCCAATGTCTTCGTGCGTTGTGTTAATCCCGTGCTTAACTATCAAGCCCGCGATTTTTGCATAGGTCGCGCTGTGGTCAAGAAATTTTGTTCCATGACACGAGAATCTTGGTGGATCATTGATATTTGTAAATAGTTTTTTGTTATAATTATAATTGTATCAATATTTCCACACTAAGTAAACTACTCGCCCTACTAACTGTAATGTGAATTTGTTTTTTTTCAATTGGCTTATATTCCATGGATAGTTTCACGCTCATTTATTCATTGAGTAGATCGCATACAAATGGATCATCATCATCATCATCATCACAGACAGCATTACACTGATAGCGCGTACCTAATGCTTAACTGCCATACAACTATGAAAGAGTAAAATCCTAAAAGATGGGGAAGGGTGGGACTTAAATAGCTACGGATTCTATAGAAGAGTAAGCACAAACAAACTGTGTAGAGGTGCCTACACCTCGAATGGAACATGCATTCAAACAAGTTTCGTGAACAAGTAGAGCGACATCAGCATGGTAGCTTCCTTGCGGCTTTCACTGCCATGCATCATAATAAGGTTTTCTCGTCACTCCGCTTGACAACATACAATGTTAAGCAAACACTCCAAGAAGATGCTCAGTGCAAAATGGATGGGACTTATACATTTAGACTGCGTGGTGGTGGTCCTTTTATCATGGTGTGCTTGCGTCTGATTGAAAAATCCATTTTTATTTTTACCCCAATAATTTGTTTGTTAATATTCACTCTTAATTTCACTCGAACAGCTGCTGTTTAATTCCTGAATTCTATACATCAGAATGATACTAAATAATCAATCTCTTATGAAAACTGAGACGTTTAACAATTTGCTTCGTTAGTTATTAACTACTCTCTTTTATTGTGCTATATGAGTGAACCTAGAACTAGCTTCTGATTATAAAATTCTTTACATTCTTTACATTTCGAATACTGAAACAGGAATTCACATTTTTACTTCTTTCCAATCACTTTTTGTTGTAAGTTTCACCGAGTTTCTCTTTACTTCCTCACCATATTACCTATCACGTAAGTTTATATGTAGTTATTATGGGCTTTGGTCTGAGGTTAGTTACAGCTCCACATTAGCCGTCACATTAATAAGCTATTTTATCGGTTCATTCCATAATTCTGAAATAGGGAATGACAACAAAAACTTATATATTTGTGTCATTCTGTTCTAATACGATTTCAGTCAAAATGTTTTTATTGTTTGCAAAATCGGTAATCTCTGAGTTGAATTGCATTTCCAGCTTAACAGAGTCTTCCACCGAGCCACTTCGCGCACAGTTACGTGAACTACAAAGCTACGCGGATGAACAGCGAAAGGCTATCTCGTCATTCAAAGCAAGAATACTCCAAAATGACGAACGGATTCAAAATTTGATGACAAAATCCTTGGAACAATCATTTTAGCGCGGACGGTTTCTAGGTCGGATATCTCTCAAGATACTGTATTACTGCATTCAATTTTACGGTTGTCTTTCATTGGTTGTTAAGAAATATTTCAACGGTATCAGAAAAATATTCCATTCTTTGCACAACGTGTATCATTTAGAATTTTTGCCAATGGAATTATTTATTGTCGATCTGTTAGCCAAAAGGGTTACTCGTGGGTTCCTGACTTTGTGAGTGTTCCATGAGAAATCGTATCGCCAATTATAAAACAGCAATCTGATGGCCAAGCTTTTAGCGAAATTACACAGCTGAAGCATATGCGTTAGCGCGGAACCTGACCTTTTTATATCATGTCTACTTCAAACGATTGAAGTCATACACCGAAGTAGCCTATTGATTTAGTGAGGTTTCATACTCTTTCGTGTAAACACACATTCTGAAAAAAGTTATCTGTAAGCGCCTCCATTAGCGAAAGCAACTCTCTGTAAACATTGATGTATGGGTTCCATGTTGATTATACTTTGGTAAATGGTATCTACCCGTTACAAAGGTTGCCGTTTACTGAAAGCACGGTATTCGTCATATGATATTGCTACAGCATTATAATTGCTTTCACTTTTAACATCTCTGTTTAATATATGTGAGTGTGATGATAATGCTATATGCTTATCTAGTTTTGTATTGCAAGAGATTGTTGAACAATATTTATGTTGAGGATCATGAGAAGAGAACGGTGACATTTTTTTAATTTAAAAAAACATGTTTGACTTACAAAGATTTTAAGATCTAGGTTTCCTGAAAATTTAATATTGTGGACGCTGTGAAAATGTCTCTAAAATCACTGGTATTATCATCACGGTTTACAGGGTGGGAGTAATTCGGCAAACCAATCGAGGCCAAACCAAATATCTTGTTCTAACTTCCATTAAATTATGTGCACACACTTCGAGTGCACTCGGTTCAGCATTATCTACATCACACGCACGTACTTGACAATGGTGTCTTAATTCGTCCCTGAAGTCACCGTGTGCAACACTAATTATGTTGGCGCACGAATCCCACAACACAAGAAAACACCAATTGTTCGAAAAAGGTTGTTTACTCACATGACAGAGAACAGAACATGTACTCATATTAAAAGGCATATCACGTAACTTCAACACTGTCCTGAACGTGTCTGTACCGGT
The DNA here is from genome assembly GCA_013407085.1 of Atriophallophorus winterbourni. Lineage (NCBI taxonomy): Eukaryota > Metazoa > Platyhelminthes > Trematoda > Plagiorchiida > Microphallidae > Atriophallophorus > Atriophallophorus winterbourni. Next base: position 3,744 of record JACCGJ010005066.1, on the reverse strand, counting down.
TGTCGCATTGATCTCGTTTGTCAATCGCTTTCTTGCCAACCGGTACACTTCGAGCCATCAACACGCTTGGCTCCTTTGACCGATCTTAAAGAATAGCTTATCGTTCGATAGTGGCTGACATTGTTTATCTTTACAAGTGTTTGATAATGCTTTCTCTCTACCGGTTCTCATACAATCCTACCGAATCCGACTTATTAGGGGTTCGCGATTGTCATCGCAGGACATTGCAGTGCTTCTCGCTATTGTATTGTGCCGGATGGTGATGTTCTGTATGTCACCCAAAACTTCGTGATTAGAACTCATCGCAAATGCACCGAACATATCTACAATAGAATTACGGTAGGATCTACGGGTCCAAGTGCAATTGATGGTTTAGTCATTGATAGCTGCAAGCTTTTTTGAGATACGAGATGATAATGCAATAATTCGTTTGAAACGTTTTACGAGGCAACAAGATCTTTAGTTTTAAACATTCAATATATCGGAAGCTCATTTAGTTCAGACAGAAGGTAGATAATCTGTTCACTCAAATTCCCACATCCGTGTAATTGATACAAGTTTTCCAGATTGTAAATTTTGTGTTCAGGTTGAAAACTTTGCCATCAATTTGCGTGCGTAGGTAAATGCCTTCTGTACTCGTCCGACGAACAGTTTGCTGCACCGGGAATATCAACCTTGGGTAGAATCGTCACAAAATATATAGCACCAAAAACTAAAATCCGGGTATTTATAATTAAACACTTCGAATTCTTGAAATTACTATTCATGGAAAGATGTATTTAAATTAATGGAAGATGGAGATTTACCCACGCGTCTCAGAAGCAAAGGACTTTGGAATAGGAAGCTCTGATTTCCATTGCTCGTTTCTAATATACTCAAATTAACCACCTAATCAAAACTATTTATGTTTCCGGATGCAAAAAAATCACTGAGCAACTCTCGTACGATTTGCATCTGGAAAAAAAGATTACGCACTCATGAAATACCAGTGGAACATAATCGGAGCAGATTGTTTCCAGATATAAATTATTGCTAAGAACAGTTTGACGCTAATTATTCATGCAAATTTCAACGCTTCGATCATTATAACGAAATTGAACGCAAATCAATGACACATCAAATATACGGAACTGGTTTCGAGAAATTCATTAAAATGAAAAGCTTGCCTTCGCCACGCTCAAAAACATACGATAAAAGTTATTCAGATTCGTTCACATGAGAAAACTGTCGCGCAAAAATGGTCCAAATGTATAGTGATTTCTCTGATATTATCTCGTAAACGCATAGTCGATTTTGAGTTTCATATAGTCCACCATATTATAATAGGAATTGTAACTTTCAAGTTGCAAATATGAATTGTGAAAAACATCCAGCGTCTCATTTAATTTAGCATACCCTTATTAATTCATGAAAAAAGTTTACTAATCTTTCAAGTCACTTAGTATTTTGATGAATAGATTGGTAAAGTAGTAAAACTGTGAATTCAAATCGTTCCGCAGTAAAAACTTATCTAATTTGTATATTTGCATAAAAATTCGAAGAATATGAATCCTTTCGTTTATTTTTATCTGGTATGTGTAGGATGTTCAATTCTGGAAAATGTTGAAGTTCAATTTAAACAGTAATTAATAACTTCGCATTTATCCTTGATATTTATTGAAATTTAATCAATGAATATATAAATAATGTTATTTTGGAATATCTGAGATACATTAAGCATGATCAATAATTGAAAAATGTTTGTAAAATTAAATAGAAATTTGTCCAATATGTATTTTATTTCAGGTCACTTGTGCAGGTTCAGCGTAATCCACGAAAAGATTGTTTGATGATGTAGGCCTCGAATTACCTTTTTAAGGCTAGCTCCAAATGTATCCCTATTTCTGAGTCTGTGATAGTGAATCTTCATACAATCAATACGTCTTGTTATTATACAGCGTTAACGACGCTTTTTATTGGTATTTATAATCGAAAATAAAATTATCTGGAAATTAATGGTTCGCTTCAATTTATACATGGTAGAAAGCAGTTGACACCCTGAGCTAATAGATTGGGTTTTTGCGTGTGCACAAATATTTTGATTTTGCTTACGAAATTTGGGCATTCGAATATAGCAATATTTGTGAGATTATTGCGTATAATGATAGGTTATTAACTGTAATTCTTGGTTCAATGCATAAAGCATTTCAACAACTGTATTTATTTCGCTGGAATTTGTAACAATTTGTCTGGAATTGTATCAGACGCGGAATGATTACTATCGAAGCATTTTCATTTTAACCCCGCATCAGTAAATTTGAGGACACATCTGATATTTTCAAATAATGTATTTTAATCGATTATCAGCTCAGACCGGACAGCATTCTCCATCATAATCGTTAGCAGTGTAAGCTTGAACGCAACAGAAATTTTTTGTCTCAGTAAGAATGTGAATTCGTCTGTTCAATTTGTCAAACTTAGAATTCGAGGAACCATTCATAACTTCAATAATGAACACTGTAAATTTATGCAACTCTCTTTTATAAATAAAAAGTAATAATAAAATTGTATATTAGGAATTGGATCTGACTTACGTTACAAGTTTTCTCGGCAAAGTTATGGTTGATGGAATCAAATTGTGCTTGAGAAAATTCGAAATCAGAATAAAACTTCGCATGACATTCTCGTTAACAATATTTAGAATGACCAAATCCGGTTATTCTGGAAGTTTAAAAATGTTGAGGGACCATTCCAGTTATTGAAAAAGAATATACATCAACCTAGCCAATTCAATGTCAAATGACTTACGAAATTTAGAGTCATGTTTACTCCTGAGTAGAAAATATATGCCTTGGTACAAAAAACAAATTTTATTGTTTTGTGGTATGATTTTAATGGTTGCTTTGCCCATAAGCAGTTTTATACTGAGTGCTTATTTTTTAGCATCATCACATTGTTATGCCATTATTGCCGATGTATATACAGTTTTAGCAGAAAATATAAAATCGATAAATTAGGTCTGGTATTTTTGAGATATACCGGATAGCTCACTGTCGCCATATTCATCATTAGATGTATCAGTATGAAGATCAGTATCAGTATCACAGAGAGATAGTCGACCAAGTTCCGAAACAAGTGCCCAGATCTTTTCGGAGGTTTGCTTAAAAATATCATCCAATACGTGATTGATTCTAGGAGCACGACGGGTGTACCCGTGAATGCATATGAAAAGGTCCCATCACCAGAATTTGAAATAGTTTGATGACTTGGCATATCCAATCAAATGAATAGACGCTGGATCGTTGAACTGGAAAGGGTTTCAGGAAGATCAGAACGATTGATGAACCGATTTCCCAGGCCCGGAATTATAAAATCCAGGATCATTTGTAAAGTGCGCCGGATGTGATAATTATGCTACTGACAATCAATGACTGTTTATTCATGTAAATTTTATAATACGCCATTAATTAATGATTGGGAGATATACGAATAGACTTCAGCTCCAACCATATCGCAGGTAATATCATTCGTGCCTTGATGAAATATAGCAGGAGAATTGCACAAACCAAAAGGTAAGAATTTGTACCGAAATAAACCAAATTGTGTATTGAAGGTAATTAACATTGAAGATTTATCGGCCAACGGTATTTGTAGGTAAGCGTCTTTTAGATCAATCTTGGAGAATGAATTTGGATCCACTCAATTTATTCAAAATATTTCGCGTTCAACTGTCATGCACGTTTGCTTCAACAATCTAGTATTTAA
>JACCGJ010005065.1:0-41787 GCA_013407085.1 Atriophallophorus winterbourni | reverse complement strand
GAGATGTATGCAACTACAAACCATAAAGTAAAATTCAGAATCACAGCTAATCAGGTCTGGCTAATGTGTTTTATATGCGATTTTATTCATATTTGATTGATTTACATATGCTCAATTTCGGAAGTACTGTTTTAACCTTTATTTATCAAACATCTATACTGAAACATAATAAATTGAAAAGAATACTGAACTTCGCTGACCAAGATGTATTTAATATTGTCATGTGGGCTACGACTTACCTCAAGAGACTGCGTTAGAGAGAACGCCACTTGGATTCTACAATTTTTCACAAACACATCAGTCACAATCGGCGCATAATTCATGAACAGCCAACAATGATACAACACCTCTACAATGGAAAACATTTGCACTTGATCGCAGAACATCAAACAAAACAGGTAAACATTCGGTTTATCACAAGAATAATATGTGTTTATCTTTTGTCAACAGCGAAACGTGACATATCAGGCGTTATATTGTGAATTCACGGCCAGTGTTTCCCATGTTTACCAGCTTCGAGCTTAATCCCAAGAAGTATGATTGGAGCACTTTGGGTATTCATTTTGTTTAAACGAATTAAATGGAATCCGTTTGCAGGTTGTTGTCTATCCGGAAAGTAACACAACATCCTGAAATACGGAAGAACCTTAATTGGTTATATTACTATAAGGCCCCAATTAGTAAAAGCTATGGCTTTATAAGCTATTTCGTCGCGATTTTAATGCAAGCAATTCTCATGTTAGAGGAGGCTTAGGTTTTAAAAATGATTGTCCGGGCCCGCAGCCTTTGAGCGGGATTTAGTTGAAAAATCGCACAAGACTTCTGATGCGCTTGTGAAAGATGTAGTTGAAAAAGATAACGGGTACAAAAATAAAATCGGTGTATGAAATACATTTATCGAAAGCAAAATGCTCAATTTTGCGATATTGGTAAATCAGTTTTATAATCAATCCACGTTGTTGTATAAATGCAACGGTTCAACTTTCAAAATTTTCTATCTATTTATTACCGAATCCGAGTCAAAGTATTCTAGCCAATGATTCAAGGGATTGTACGAGGCACAAACACGTCACTCCTGGTAAATGCTAAATGCGTCTTCGTCAACTTATTTATATAATTTCCTCCTAAGAAAGCATATGAAAGGGTTTTTTATTTAAGTTATAGAAACACGAGCATTGACGAACTTCAGTCGTGAAATGTTGGCCATGTTTAAGTTCGCGTGTGATATCCTAAAACTGTGTGGCAGCGCTATTTAGACGATCAAGAATCGTGCAGCCGTCTTTTGCGTGAAAACTTGGGACAAACCTGTAGACGGTTGCTACGTTTAGTTCGCTTGTTTGCATACTGTTTTGTCCGTAGAACGTAAGTTGCGAATCAAAGCTTTGGAATAGAACCAAATTATTTTTTTGTCTTCTATGCTTTTTGTAATATGTTTACCGAAGCTATTTGCGACCTAAAGCACTATTTCAACAGTTCCGACGGATTTTTAGAAACTTCTCGCCTGGAACGTTGCCCACCATCATGAAAGCATATATATTTCCAACCATGGAGCATGCATCACAAGCTTGGACTCCGTGGTTAAAAAAAGATATACTGTTGCTTGACAAAATATACCATCGCGCAACCAAACTCGTAATAGGTTTCCGGAATCTAACGTACGAGGGACGATTGCAAAAACTGAGGCTCATCACTCCCCTTCAAAGAAGTCTTCGAAGCGATGTGATACTAACATACAAGATATTAAATACCCCACATCATCCCTTAAAACATTTATTCGAATACCGTGAGTCACGACATACACGCAGCCACTCAGCGACACTGCAAATTCCCCACTCCTGTATCAGCTGTCGCCGATATTTTTATTGTGTGCGTGTCTGTTTCCTTTGGAATTCCCTCCCCGAAACTCTTGTCATCTCTCCCAGCATCGAAACGTTCATTCGAAATTTGGATACTTATTTGTTGCATAATGATTTGACGACACCTGCGTATTGACTCATGGTAACTACACAACTTGACTATACTTGACATTACATGTTTATTTTATACCTATTTCCTGAACGAATATTTACTATGATATGGTAATTGTGAAGCTATGTGCTTTTTGTGACCATAAATTCTTGAATCCTGAATCTTGAAACCCGTGGTTTTGAGCAATCGGTGAAACTTACCAGGATTTTGAATTGAATATAAGGTAAACCATCACTGCAACGAACCCTGAAGATTTGCCCCATAGCTCTACAGACACAAGTCTATTCAGGATCGTGTTCGAAACCAAACGGTTGGCTTGCAGTTTTCTGATTTCCTGAAAGATCGGAATGGAGACAAATACTTTTTCAATATACATGAATGTCACACAATTAGGAAATTCACGTGTAACATATTTTTAGTCGTGAAGCATCGTGCATCAGCTGGCGAAACTGATGCTGATGGTTATACCTATAGGTAGGGAATCTTATTATAAAATCATTTGGCCCATCAAGATTTCAATAAGATAACTTAAACATTTGGTTCAGTACTTATGTCAAATTTATGGTAAATGTGAGGTATCAGTGCCATTTCGCTGCTAAGCAAATGAGAAAGTCTACAATGTTTAAAAGAATTGTTGTTCGCACGACTATATAACGATGGCTTAGTTCCGAATATTTAGTGTCCGACAACTGATATTGCATTCTAGCAAGGTTAACTTTAATCTTACTCAAGCTTTCAACATCTAAGAGAGTTTAGAAAATAGGTGCTAATACTGTCTCATAATAAGTGCAGCTTTGTGACCACTGAGTTTTCCGAGTGCTAGTTGTTTCCTCATGGAAATCGCTCGACACCCGCCATCTGGACCGTGAGACTTGTCTTTTCAGGGAGTACGTACATTTTCTGAATTCCGAGTTGAGCAACCCATATAGTGTAAACGTAACCAGAGTTTTATCCAATCTGCGCACGACAGTCACTGAAACCCCAAAAAATGAGTCACATAGCCTAATCAAGCCGTCCTTGTTTTATAAGTTTCCAAGTATATAGGATGAGCATTCAGCAATCAAACATTCGTCATTTATGGATATAATCACTTCTTCTCCCGAAATGGTATTTCAGATGCAGTGTTAATTCATATCAGAACGGCCTCGAAGCAATCATACAAGCTGAATTCTAACATGTAGAAAAAGAAGAAGATATAGAAGCTTCATTAAAAAATATTCACCATTTCCTCATGGGACTAATACAAAAATCACATATATTACGCCGAAAAATATTTGTACTATATTATACGTATCATATAAACTAGGTAAATTTTGAAGAAAATTCACGATATGGATGTAATAGCTGACGTACGAAAGAGATTCTCTGAGAGGCAGATTGATCAGTTCTATGATGATGCTTGATATTTGTGGAGAGCTTGGATGAATACAATACTGAAGTGTAGAAATGTGTCATTTCAGGTTAATTGGTTAATAAATATTGAGCTTTAAATATACTCCATATTAGGACACTATTCAAAAATAACATTCGAAAAACCAATGTATTTAAGCTGCTCATATCACCATCCCTTACACACCACTACTGGTTTCTGGCTGTTTGCCGTCATCAGGTGGAGACAGTAAGATCAGGTTCAGTGAGACTTGAAACAGTAGAAAAGCGGTAAACAAAGTTAAACTTGTGTTCCACTGTTATATAGGGTTCTTACAAATAACCACGATGTTCAAATACATTGAAAGTAATTCTTACATTATTTATACTACATAATATACACTCCACTAACATAAATTCCCAATATTTTTTATCAGCATGTTATTTAGATCAATCGAAATCTCATCCGTCTATGCCGCATTGCGATAAAAACACGCTGCTTCATATAATCTAGCTAAATACTTGTCATGCCGTAGCGATTGAATAATCACAAATAATCTTTGATTTTCGGTGAATTATTACAATTAAAAATTGATACATTACACTCAATTGGATTTAAATCATCCTAGATGATTCACCGCGTTTGAGTTAAGCTACAACTAATCAATTCAAGTCATTGAAACAGCATTGGGAATTAGAATTTGAGCGGTTAGTTTGAGCGACCGCATGTTGGCTTTACTATGTTCCCGTGGCGTAATAAATCATCCCGCATGTGTTGAACTTTCTTGCGTGCATGGATTCGATCATTTGGACAAGAATGTGCGTCATCAACTTTTCTCCAACACGAATTAAAGGCGTGTGCGAAAGATCAAAGACGAGTTACGCCAGCGTTGGTAGACCGCGGCTGTATTTTTTGTATATCATGTTGTTAAATTTAATGGGAAGTCCGATTTGCGAATTATCCAAATTTCGGTCGACGCTCCAATTTGGTGCACGGTTGCGAAAAATGTTTTTTATGATGACGGACAGTGCTAATATTTGTGTTTGCTTAGTGGGAGTATTTATTTCAAAATCCAAGATCAAGTTGCTATCTAGAAAATCGGCATTGAATTAAAATTGATTTTGCACAAGTTGCAACAGTCACACATTACGTAGAATCTTGAAAATTGTAATAGAGTATACTCTTTGAACCAATTGTGAAACCTAAAGCCCATATAAAGATATCATATCAACTACCAGCTTAAGTTGACTAGTTGCAAAAATACCATTTTATCCGATAACATTTTCTTATAGCAATCATCAAAGTACGATCAATATTACATTACTTCACTCGGGTTGTCCTAAGTTTGTCTCGGTAAAAGGAGCCATTATTGGATAAATCAAATGCAGCCCTTTTGCTGCTGATATTTTAATCTTTTCTAATAGTTGAACGAGAGTGTAAACAAGCACGTACTGAATGCTTAACTGTACGGCAGTGAAATCTGGACCATTCACGTAAGACACGAATGAAAGCTGTCTGCTTACCATTTACGAAGCATCCGCTGTATTTTGAACATATCGTGAATAGAAAAAGTAACGAACGCTAATGTGCTATCTACAGCTAGTCTGAAGAATATGTTCACCCCATTACGACAGCGCCGCCTACGCTTGCTGGGTCATGTTTATAGAATGGAAAATGGTCTTATTCGTACATGATCAACTATATGGTGAGTTGAAATAAAAAAATCGACCATTAAGCAGACCGCACTTGCAGTACAAAGACGTTTGCAAAAGAGATATGAAGGCTCTTGGAATTGACCCCATGAGTTGGGAAAAACTTGCTCTCTACCGCTTAATTTGGAGGCATTGTGTAAAGCGGGGAGGAGCAAATACAGCTCTTTGCTGCTGCACACTGATCGCTCCGCCGGCGTGTAACTGACGCCAATCTGTGAGCGCTGCAGGAAAGATTGTTCCTCACGAATGGGACTGTTTAGTCATTCGAAAAGCTGTGCAGCATGAAAAAGATCATGCGATTGTGATGCACATCCATGGTCGACATCCACCGATGGAGGCCAGAACAATATTTTATTTTCAACAACATTAAAATAAAATTGTTATTTTACAACTAATAGAAATAAGGAAATCCGCTAAAGACGGTCTTAACCCCGGCTGTATAATGAGGAGGGTTGAGTGTGTGGCTAGCTACCCCACCTTGTGAAAACTCTTCTAGCTACAGCAACGCCAACAAGAATACTAACAGACAACACGGACCTGCGCGAAGTTGGACACCCAGGTGGAAGGTGTATGACGTGGACGGTGAAAGGCAGAGTCATCTGGAAGCAGTCAGGCCGATAACCATCGTTTCCACTAGGACCACTACTACCATCGCCACATTGAACGTCCGGAACATGTATGAGACTGGAAGGACAATGCAAGTGGCCGCAGAGATGAGGAAGTATAACCTCACCATAATAAGAATCAGCGAGTCAAGATGGATTGGTTCCGGGCAGATGCGAATGGTTTCTGATGAATTACTGTTGTATTCGGGCCACGAGCAGGAATATGCCACGAACACCCATGGAGTGGCCCTGGTACTTTCCAAGTCGGCTGAGAGAGCGCTCATTGAGTTGATGGAGCACTGAGCACGGATATTTACAGCCTCCTCGTATATAAAAAGAAGAGGATCAACATGGACATAATCAAGTGCTACGCCCTGGCGGACGACTGTGGAGAGGATGAGAAGGAGGATATTTACAACAGACTATCAACCATCATACAAGACATACCAAAGAGGGGCATTGACATTGTAATGGTTGACTACAACGCTAAGATTGGCATTGACAACCAAGGGTATCAGGAGATCATGGGGAAGCAAGGGCTGGGCGAGATGAATGACAACGGTGAAAGATTCACTGACTTATGCGTTGCAAGCAATCTGGTCATCGGAGGAATTGTTTATCACCACGGAATGATACCCAAGGCGACCTGAATGTCGCCAGATCTGTCGACATAAGACCAGATTGACCACGTGTGCATCCGGAAGAAGTTTTGACGTTGCTTTTGACAGTGATTTACTTGTCGCTAATTTGAAACTGAAGTTGAACAAAACGGGATAGGGGAGTTTAGCCAACAACAGCGCTAAAACCCCGCTATGCTGAAAGACGATAGGAAGGAAGCGTAGTTCAAGGTTAACCTTTCAACAAGTTCCAGGTTCTGGAAGGGGTGCTTGAAAATGTTTTTCTGTCATGATGAACACATACATACACCCGGTTCTAGACTATGCTGCACAACCCTGGACACCATGGCTCCATAAAGACATCTTACTTCTTAATTGCATATACCAGAGAGCTTCTAAGATTGTGATTGGAATCAAAAATATCCCATTCGTCGGGCATCTCAGAAGACTGGAGTTGATGACACTTTCACAAAGGAGAATGTGAGGTAATCTCATCCTCGCATACAAAATACTTACTACTGTTTCCCACCCCCTGGACTTATTATTCCACCTTCGAACTTCTAGCAACAGCCCTTCAACTACTGAGGGATAACGCTGCTGTCCATCCCTGGGAAGGTGTTTAACCGCATCTTGCTGAACAGAATGGAAGACACGGTTGACTCACATCTTCGTGACTGAAAAGCCGGCTTCCAAAAGAAAAGATCGTGCACGGACCAGATTGCAACCTTTCGCATTATTCTAGAACAGTCCTTGGATTGGAACACGTCTCTTTCCGTCAACTACATCGACTATGAAAAGGCGTGTGACAGCGACGACATACAGACCCTCTAGAGACTACTGAGACACTACGGAGTACCAAAAAAGAACAACATCATCAGGAAGTCATATCAAAGAATGATCTACTGAACAGTGCAAGGCAGACAACTCACTGACACCTGCGAAGTGAGAATCGGAGTGGCGCAAGGACGATAACTCACCCCGTTCCTGTTCCTGCTGGCCATAGACAGGATCCTCAAGATATCACCAGACCAGATGCGTAACGGCATCCAGTGAACACATTGGAAACAGTTGGCCGACCTCGAATTCGCCGATGATCTGGCGACACACCCAACAACAGATGCAAGAAAAGACTAGCATTGTTGCGGTTAACACAACTAGACTGAGCCACAACATCAACAGAGGGAAGAGCAAGGTGTTTAAGAACCAAGCATCCAACACGACACCCATCACAGTCCAAGGCGAGGCGCTGGAATATGTGGAAAGTTTCACCTATCTCGACAGCATCTTGGATAAGCTTGAAAGAACAGATGCAGACAGTAATGCACGAACAACCTTTCATCAGCAATACCACCAAGATCAGGCTCTTCAACACCTTATTAAAACCAATACTACTCTGCGGAGCAGAGAACTGGAGGGCCACAGTTACCATCATGAAGAAAATCCAGGTTATCATCAAAACCTGTCTCAGGAAGATCCTAGAGTTCCGCTAGATCAGCAATTAAAAATTGTGGCAACGAACGAAGCAGCATCCTGATGATAGAGACATCCTTCAGAGACGCTGGCCACACGTGCATCAAACATTACCAAACACTCCCTCATCTGGAACACCCAATGGGTAAGAAAGAGAGGGCGACCTAGAAATACCTGACTTCGTGACCTGGATGCAGACGGGCAAGACGTGGTGACCGCTGAAGAGATTCGTCCATAATTGTGATGCCTGACGAGAGCTGTTTGGCGGCCTATGTTCCAGACGGGACTAAAGTCGAAAGTAAGTAAGTAAGTAAGTAAGTAAGTAAGTAAGTAAGTAAGTAAGTAATCGAATAGGGGTAATAAATGCCTATTTCGGTTTCTTCAAAACTTATACATTGAAGTCAACCGTTCTTAAGTTTTCAGTAATGGTTATCGAATAACCCCCGCGGGTTTCCTTCAAAAAATCCAGACCATCCAATATCATATAATGAGCTCCAATTTTCACGGGTTGTGATGTGTATATAAATTAAGAATTGCTGTTGCCTTGCAGTAGTTCAAATGAGAACATCTTCATTGATAATGCGAGTATAACCATTGAGTGCTATTAAATGATACAGAATCAAACGAGACATTCTTGTTTTCAAACAATGGACCCTGGGGCCATGTTTTCCTTGTGAATAAGATACACCATTTATCGATCATTTTAAATGAAATTACAAAAATACATCCACATATATTTGTGTTAACTAAACTAAAATTTTAGTTACTGAACCGAAAATAATTTAAAAAGATTGAGTATTTAGATATCTACTCTACTTCCAAAACTGCATTCCCATTCCTGCTAAATAAACTAAACAGTTATCAACTAGAGAACACTTCAATATTTTATTATTCGCTACCACAGTTTTCTCATAAAGGTAGACATGTGTTGTCAACTAATTTAAGCTTCACCTATTACTTGAATTGTGCAATTTTTGCATAGATCACAGAACGTCAGTGAAATCAAATTCGCCATGAGTACCACAATGTCAATCAATGCTGTGAATTTTTCATGGGAGAGTTTCCTAGCGTTGCGGAAAGGAGTGTATCCCAGTGAGTTTAGACTGGTTTCTCGACATCGCTTCTATTCAAACGATTCTCGGTTAATCTTTGTTGACCTGACCAATTCGTATAACATTTTGTTTGCATTCATTACAATCATTCATTAGCGCGTAGACACTAGCTCATTCTTGGTCTGCAATCATGGATTTGCCATCCTTTCAAATTATTATTATCATTAATTCTCTAAAATACCTTCAAGTTTGCGAACCCAGTGAACCAATTAAACTTTATTACATGAATTTGGAGTTAACGCATCCGAAACAACGGGCGATAAGTGCTCCAGCAGAGAGCCAATCAAAGTGTCCTTGTGTCCGCCAATCACAATCCACATCTTACCATTAATATGATTGGCGTTTTGGGCATTGCACGCAAACCACGTGTTCGGCCGTTCAGGGCCATCGGCACTGATCCTCTGACTGGATGCATGGCCGTTACATAGCCTAATTTATGGCAACCGGTGAGTTGCAGTGGTATTGAATATTTTCGTTTGATGCAACTATTTTGTTTGATCATTTGTGCAATTTCACGGTATTTGGCATTGGGTTGGTAATGACAAGGCTATCGATTTTAAACTATGGGCAAAGTATATTGAAACTCATGTTTATATAGAGCGTTGAATACAGCGGGAATTTTTCCGGGAAAACATCCATCAGCTTTTTTTCCGGTAATTTAGTGAAATTGAGTAATTGATAAATTTTGTTAACTTTCCGTTGACTTTTAAGTTAACAACATGGACAGAAAAGGCAACAAAGTCATAAACGAAACATGAAATGACGAGTAATTCGTATGTTTCTTCGCAAATTACGTAGCTTTAGCTGAACGATTGTAACGAAACGTAAAAACGTACACCCAAAACTATTCTGATTAAAATTTCGTGTGCACTAATATAGATAGAATACAATCAAGTTTAATCGGAAATTTGTTTTTGTTTATCAATAGATGGAAATATGGTTCAAACTCGCATTCCCTATCAGAAATCTCGTTTGACCAAAGCGATAGTGCACATCAAAATCGTATACTTAATTTTTAATGTATATCTTACTATGCGAAAGGAACCACATTTTCTGGATCTACGAAAACACCAGTCTGTAACCAGGCTACTTCGTGCAATCATTTGACTGTCGGATTTTACTGCTCGTAGCTTATCCACGAGTCCGAGAAAATGATTTTCGTCGCAAATTAAGTGATAATTGCTCGTTCGTATTATCTTAAATCGCTTTTGTAAATATTTTTGTCATTAATGTCATTTGAATTTTTTTCAAATCAATATTATATCTAAAAGTTGTCGACACACATGTCTACTACTATTTATGATCACAGAAATATTATCTTAAGAGTAATTAAAACAAAACACGACGTGGTTATGACTGACAGACACCCTACTAGATTTAGTTCCATTTATTTTGAATATACTTCATCCAATTTAAGACATGTTTTACGCCGTGAGTGTCTGTACCTTGCTAGGTATGAAGACTAATGTTAATTCGTTCCCTAACGCTTGTTTATTTTTAATTGATCGCCTGTGACGCTGTGCACGATTTTTAAACTGACGTTTGCCTAATCGCACGTGCATACTCTTCGAATGCCACTTCGTCACATCCACCTGTAAATGTTTGCCTGTGTCCGAAAACGGTTTCATCATTTCGAAATCGCTGGCTACAATGTGCTATTTTAATTCACCACTTGTCCGTGTGCAAGTTAAATGGGTGAATCGCGAAACAAGAACACGTGAGAAAATATCGAATTTATTGGCTTTGTGTTTCTCATTCGAAATTATTGCTCGCATGGATCATAAATCCTTTAGCCAAAAATGCAATTTTTATATTGCTAATCAAGGTTTATAGGCTCTGACTGCTGGGACAATTCATCATATTTATGTATTCACGGTTCTTAATGTTAAAAAACATTCGTCCTGTGTACAGAATCAAATTCTGAATAAATGATTCTGTATTTATCTCGGTAGTTTGCTGTCAACTCATCAACAATATTCGTCTTGAAGTCCCGATCATCACCAGCATCATCATCATCACAACGAGAATCGAGGAGAGTATTCTATTGACAGCATGTTTCTTTGATTGGCTGATAGACGATCGCGACTGAATTATGCTAATAAATGAAGAGAGTAGACGAGGATTCACAACAGTTACATGTTTGTAGTTGTTAAACGGCTTATTTCTCGATTCTCCATTTGAACTTGTTCGTGTCCAATTTGACTAGTTGTAAAGGATAGATATTTCGTAAGTTTTATTATAAAAAATGGACAGAAAAGCTCATTTGCATGCATTTCCATCACACACATTCCTCTACGAGTTTCGTGCTGTTTGGACTCATCGGGCAGGGACAATAGGACCAGGATCCGCATGCGCTTGAAGCAATAGAAGACTTTTAAACAAGTTGAGCTTGCATGTCACTGTTGGGTGAGTTAGGTACGACCCACTTGTACAATCACATGAGTCCAAACACATGTAGGTAGGATTAAGAGCCATGATAATGATCAACAATGCTCATTTGTATGCATGTCTATTACACATACTGTAGATAGTGGGGTTAGGGGAGAGAAGCTGAAATCGATTGCATCAGGTCATTTCAGGTCAGCGAGTTGCAGCTGGCGCATATCTGGCCAATTGTTACATTTCGGTCCAACAATAACCCCGTACCCCCCTCGTTGCACGCACGTACATCGATTGTGTCTGGATTCGTCCTTGAGGTCAACCTGTCCAACGCTAATCGCGTTCACCCACGAATCCCACAACACAGGAGAAGCCCATTGGTCAAAGGCGTTTATTACACACAAGACAATTAATGAAACACACGCCTATCTTATATAGGCAAACAAACAATCACAACGGCGATCCCGGTTGTCACTTAGATCCGATTTGTCAGTCGATTTCGTGCCTGCCGGGAGATTTCAAGCTCTCGCCACGCAGGGCTCGTTTGACCGACATTGACGAATTACATACGGTTCGACGTGGTCAATCATTTCATACTTCCGAAGATGCCGCTCGAATGCAATCAATACGAAACCCGAGTTATTACGACTTCGCAATTTTCCTCGTCAATCTTTTCGGCGCTTCTTGCTCTTGTGTTGTGTCGGAGGGTAGAGTTCTGCATACCATTCGAAAACTCGTGATTAGTGCACATCACCAATGCCCTTCACACCTTCACAATACCCCGCGGTTAGTTTCGTTCTGTTTGCACTCATCAGGTAGTGACAGTAGAATCAGGATTCGCATGCGCTTGAAACAGTGGAATAATTGTAAACCAGTTTTGCTCGTATGCCACTGTTGGATAAGGTAGGTAAGTTTTTAAAGAACACTAAATGAGCAAGTTTGAACTTCAAGGAGCGATGTGTTCGCACTAATTGCAAGCTTCAATCATAAATCCAAACTATACAATTTGTCAATGTTTTGTTTGAGCAATTCTCATGTACTACCCTTTCCCAATTCCTGTGTTTGTGACTCCAGATTTAGATTTGAAGAATGTATATTGGAGAGAAGCATTTAGCTTTACTATATATTAATCAACATTCATCGACAAAGAACAAACAAACTAAATTGAGCGTTAATAAATCAAATCGCGTTTAGCCGGGAATAACTTGGTCTAAGTTAGTTTCTGTAGTTTTATTTGTTTGGCCAGTATTCACTTTGAACTTTGAGCATCCATGCCACCAAGCCTTCTCAATATTGCCGGTGAAGCGTTCACTCCAACTGATCAATTCATATTCCGCCAAGTAGAGCAATATGAAAGCATACAAAACGCTTTTAGATAATTATCATTTAATGAACTTGTATTGGACAGTTTCGCTTGAATACTGATAGCTAATAAAAATGTGCATTTAAAATGTTTTTCGGTGGCTTCGACTGTCATCTTAAATTGATATTTAATGTATTGTAAGGAGTTACACTTTGGATAGCAATGGAAATGTATGTTAGAAAATCTAACATTAGATGCATTTTTCACACTATTACGTAAACAAGTTGGATACTGTTACAAATTACTTGACTTGTTGATAAATAACACATATCGCGCATCTTGATGCGCTACGCTTTAGCTTATGCGTACGATACCCTGGTTAGAGACTGAATGCTTAATCGATTTAGCTTAACACACGTAATCCCATTATCTGGTGACATGACAGCCTAGGTGAGCGCGATGCCGATATAACATTGTGACAATGGGCTAAACAATTCACACCGGTAATTCCACCAGAAATAATTGATTGTATTTTATATATTGTTGAAATTGTCAGCTATTTTATTTGATAGAAACTGAAATAAAATAACAAATTATTTCAACTATAGCATTTAGGCATCAGTCATTTTAAAGTATGATATATAATTTTTCCGTAGTTTTGATGCATGCAAAGCTTTATCGAATTGCCCTTACTTAATAAGTGCGAAACCGTTCCCTGTGTTTCGGAAAAGGAGCATTACACATATCATATTATTTTTTGTGACCTATCACTTTAAGATATTTCAATATTGTTAAACTTATTGAATCTCCCAGGCACCGCCCGTTCCGCGTTTTACGAAAAAAGATGAATTTGGCCATTTTAGCCAAATTAATTTCACCGTATTCCGAGACAAATGTAACACAATTCAACTACACGCTCTCTGTTCTGTCCTAGTCACGGACCCTTTAGTGAATGGTTTCGGGACACAATCCTTTCAAGCCTAGTCACTGAATATGTGCACAATTTCCGTGACCGGCGTTGACAAGCCGTTGTGCGTGTTTGCGATTCAATCGTACCGTCAACCTTTTCGTATGCACACCATCTTGTCTGGCATTTCCAGTCATTCCGTACTTCACCAAATCCATCAGCTGTCGTTGCCTTCTATCGGTTGCCGGGTTCTTTAGCAATTTAATCATTTAAGCGGACAAACATCGATTGCCAGGAATCGGTGTAGATGAACTGTTTTATAGCCAGCGTATAATGCAGTCAAATGCGTTAGTTCAGTAAGGCATTAGATTTAGCTATGTGGCCAATGCGTGGAGTCACACACACTTTTTATTTACAGCAGCCACTTTTTAGCGTACAACTAAAAAGTTCGGACATCGTTCTCGGTAATTCTCGTTGTTTTTCGAAAGGTACACGTGACCTATTATTTCTGACTAACTGCATAATAATCCTTTTTACCCAATACAATTATGTATATCCATGTTGCGCATTTTACCGCATGCCATCAAAAAAAGTCCACGAAACGTTGTCCCCCAAATTAGAACTAATTTGTGGCGGTGCCTATATCATATTGGCAGTGATGATTGGCGAACGAAGAACACCAGTATACCAACTACGAATTTTTAAATCCTACGGCAATTAGGCACGGTTGAATCAGTTCACAAAGTTTAATTTTTTGTTAGAATTAGGTGGTTCGACATTACGTGTGTTTACTGTTAAGCGTATCTTTACTTAAAAAACTTACCGGCGAGTCATTTCGAAATTCCAAGTATTTAAAAAAATTAATTTCACTGTTCTATTAGAAATTGTTTCACAATTTATATTCAACAGACCGGACACTAATTATTAACTGTTTTATGGCTTGGCAGAGTGGAAGGATGTTGACGTGGTGTGGATGACTTCACACACACACACACTCACACACAGTGAAACTCCGTCAACCTGTTCACCTAGCCACTCAACCGTTCATTAACTCCGTGCGTTCAGTCGTGACCATTTCCCAATCAGCAGCTATGGTTTAGCGCGCCGTTCTTCGTCAAGTGCTTTGGGAACTTTGATGGCTTTGAGAAACGCAAAAAAAGTGTTTCACGGAAACGGCAACTCTGTAATATTTATTTATTTATTTAAGAAACGAATACGTCATCGGAACCATTATTTAGTATGATATTTGTGTATTACTTAATAACGTAGTTTTGCTTCATTTTGTTTATTTAGTGGTTATGGCTCGAACCTGCTTACGTCGTTTTTATTCAATCAGTATTTCCTAATTATCAATCACCACCGATTTGGCTGTTGAAAATTTAATTACTAAACATGCTTCGTAAAAACCAACTCGATCGCACATTCCGTGAAATGCTTCGCACTTTCAAACTGCCAGCTGTTGCACTATTGGTCTCGATCGACAGCTGTCAGTGCTTGTTGGGTCTGACAACTCGAATCTGTGTCGAACCATACCGTTCGCCTCAGTGCTTGTAGCAAAACCGTGCACTTTATGTGGTTGAAGGTCGATTCACATTATTACATGATTGCTTTTAGTTGGTTTCGAATTTCGGATGTTTAAACTGAAGTTATGATAAATTTTCTTAGCATCTCTAAAAATAACTGAAATTACTAAACGCCAAGAGTTTTGCGTTGCATCTGCTGCTTTTATATTTCAATTCACTCGTATGGCAACCTACAAAGTCAATGTCGGCTAATTTTGATTCTTTATTTCAAATTCACCTCATTTATATGGTTCAGTACTTTGCGTGCATTAATGTAAAGTGGATCTTTTAAACTCTAATTATAATTAGGGACTAAAATATGGGGTACATGTCATTACTTTCAACAATTGACATTTAAGTAATACTTATAGGCTTGCTATAGATGATCTGATAATGCGCCGCTTGCTTTGTAATGTGGTGGCCAGAATTTTATTGATCCAGTTCGAGCGTTAAGGTAAAATTAACTATTCCTTTAGAAAATAAATGCAATTTGTATTTTGAATTGTATTTTTATGCATTCCAAATGGTCTGAACTATGGAGTATTGAAATCTGGAAGTCGACCTTTGGGAAGGCCGCACTTGTGGTACAAAGACAGAGATACATGAAAGCTCTTGACATTGACCTCATGAGTTGGGAAGAACTTGCTCTTGACTGCTCAATTTGGAGGAACAGTGTATAGTGAGATCCTCAAGCTCTGGAAGAGCAGATATTCCTCTTGGTTGCTGAACTTAGGTCACACCCCTCAGCGTGCTACTGCTGCTGATAGGCCGAGTACTGCATATCGCTGTGAGCGCTGCGGGAGATTTTGTTCCTCGAACTGTTTGGGCATTCGAAACGCTGCTGAGCATGAACTCCTCATGCGCTTGTGTTATACATCGATGTTCAACATCGACTGAACGAGGCCAGCAGCAACAATCTTTCATTTCAGCTCATTGCCCGGATGTTCCATCAATGGTTGTCATCTCATAGGTTTTCGTTCGAGTTTTCATCCCGCTTACATAGTGCGCACTGTTACTTCCCAGAATCTAGTCTGAATTTCAGCGGCAAGAAGCCTTCAGACGAGGCGTGTGTTTTTCGGTCAAGTGCAATCCAACTGAACCAAAATATTCGTTTACATGCATTTCCATCACATACCCGACGACCGGTTTGGTGCTGTTTGCACACAGTGGTATACAAGCGCTACTTGTTTACTCTTCAATTGAGTTTGATTACACATGAAAGGCGTGCTGTGACTTCAGTTCAATTAGCATGACGCACGGAGACAAATTTTTTTAGCATCATTAGAGTAGCATTCATCAACTTGCATGCTTTCGAAATAACCATGATTTAATCAATTAGGAGTTAGTGAAAAGTTTAAGAGTTAACACGGGCTTAGTGGTAAAACATATATCTTTCAAGTTGGCTCGTGTTCAAATCCGGTCACATTTGCACATTTGGAAAATCTGCTTAACCCAAAGTCGACCGCACTAGATGAAAAACGAATAAATGTTTAAAAAAATAACTGGGCTAAATAGGACAGCTTTTCCGGTCGGTAGAACTGCACCAGGTGTATCAATCCTTGTTGATGGAACTAGAGATAGGCGCAGACCGTATAGGGCCTAGCGACTTGATAAGTTAAAAACGTTTTCGTGATTCTCTTAGAAAATGGGTGATTTTAACTTCATATGAACATCTTGGTTCTTTGTAAGAACCCTATATAACAGTGGCATACAAATATAACTTTGTTTACCGCTTTTCCACTGTTTCAAGGCTCACTGAACCTGATCTTATTGTCTCCACCTGATGACGACAAACAACCAGAAACCGGTAGTGGTGTCTAAGGGATGGAGACGTGAGCACCACAATACATTCATATGAACGGAACTCAATTGATCTCAGTTAAACGGAACATCAATTTTTTAACAAGTAATTATAATTACTCTCTATCGCTACGAAAAATCTCAACAAACCCAGAAAAAATCCGTATTTTTTTATGTTTTTCGCGAATTTTGTTCTGTGAAAATTTGTAGTTACTGCTGCTAGATTACGTTCATAGCGCTCACATCTGAAGTTTTGTAGCTTCATGTCAATTCATTTATCACATATATCAGCTTTCTAGCATTTCTTATTCAAATTAAATGCTTACAATTTTATCCAGGAGCTCAGATAGTCACATCTTTGATACAATTTAAAAAGATATACCTTTAATACTCTCCAGTCAAATTTTTTTTAGATTCAAGTGTCTATGAACAAATTCAATTTGTTGAAACTTGATAAGTATTCTACAAGAAGTACCAAAGTGACCTATGGGCATTTTTTGCTAATTGTATAAGTAGTCTCACCGTTCCGTTGGAACTAACACACGACTGATTGGATTTTCTGAAAATATAGACATCCTTACAAATTAAATTGTTTCGATTGCCCGAAGCATTTTAATCTCCCGTTATCATTGCTGCACAAATCAACTAAAATTTCACTGTTGTTTATTTCCACCAACAAATTTTATGTGTTTTCGATCGAGCAGTTCACGTCTATAAAACAAGAAAGGGTGAGAGTTTCGAATCAAATATCAATGTCCTAGTCTTGCTGCAACGAATTTTGGAAACACGAAAGGAAGCATCCACTTTTACTTTCACGTCGGAGACAATTTCCTGGAGAGGAAATTCGCGTGGTTGAAACGACACGTGCTATAATTTAACACGGTTATTAAATCTGGGCTTATTCGCGTCATGTTTTTGAACGGTTTAATGTGGTATGCACATACTGTTTGAAACTATACCGAACTGTGATGAGTGAATAGTGGGGAAATAAAATCACTCACAGGTAATCATTCACATGATATTTGACGAATTTGTTAAGTGTTAGACATTTACCCTGAATGTGACCGATATTCATCCCGGGGTGAATGAAGACGATTTATTGGAGAATATTTTGACCCACTTTACTTACGGTTTACTTTGAAAGATGGATTTGACAACGGACAAGTGTTAAAAATTTAATTTGGTTGACTAAAGCTCAAATAGCTGCGATAATTGGGCTGAGTAGAAATCAAACGTTGTCATGAGATGGTGTAAGTTGTAGCTTGCGATTCCAACAGTCGTTTGTATCAAATTGAGAAGCTTAATTATATTTTTATAAAATTATATTTTACAACCGTTCCGAGATTAACTGAAAATAATCTTTTGGTCGTCGCCTCAATAAAGCAAATAACTCAAAACTGTTGTAGATTTCGGGTGCAACAAACATAAGCAAAGTCAAAGAGAGAAATTCAGAGAAATCCCACTTAATTCACTGCTTTCTCAGCAATTGAATACTTTCCAATGAACGAGAATTTTTACTTTATTAAATATTTTAACTTTTTATATACGGAAATATTTTTTTGTCACCCGGTCTACTTAGACACAAACTAAGACAAAGTAGGGAGTTAAATTCTTTGCGGTTTGAAACAACATTTCCGAGAAATAGCGAAAACAATTTGTCTCCACAATTAGGAATCCATTATAATTACAAAACCGGACGTTCGTTTGACAATTACCTCGATCGCTGTGAAATACAGAATTTTCTTTTCAACTGGTATCAAATTTATCCATCATTTACTGAAGCGGAAAGGCATAGCAGGGGGAGAGGAGGCCAAGAGGAGAGAGAGAAGAGAAGAGAGAGATAGGAGACTAGATAGATTATCTATATTATATATATATATATCTATATATATATACGAATTTGTTGTAGTATTACATAATTTCGTCTCAAATAATAAAAAAGGCCAACAGGCAGTTAGTTCGGTTTGCAATGGACAGTAAGTGGCTAACGAGCCAATCAAGGTCCGATTTTCTGTCGGTGGATGCCACAGAGAGGTCATCGTTTCAAACAATATCTTCACAAATTTCTTCTAGTACGAGAGCAACCTCGAATACAACAGAAAAAAACTCCCCTCACCAAGAGGTGAGGAGAGACATTAGCGCATTCCAAAGACAACATGAAGATCATACCAACAATTCAATTACGGTTAAAAATCAGGAAATTAAGCAGGCCAAACAGAGTCGAGTCCTTTATTGAAACCCCCTACCGAAGTGGAACAAAGAATTTACGTCGGAAGACGATTCCAGTAATTTACTGCCCTTTCACTGGAGAAGTACTGACGAACATTAGACCTGACATGTCGCTTGGTCAGTTTTAATGGATGGCCTCGAGTACCCACATTTACTTTACTTTACTTACTTTTGTGCGACTATTTCCTCCTGGATGATGAGTCGGCTTCACTGAAGGGTCTTGGCAATTTGGGTACAAATCGGCGTCCCCAGCACCAGTCGGCGTTTGTTCGATTCAGCGTATCTAGCCTTTGCATAACCAAGTGCGACCTGCAAGGCAGCAGTGAGTAGCCAGATAGAGGTGGTGTGCACCAACTAACCGTCTACGAGACTCTGCTCCAGATTTTTCCTCAGGGTTTTCTCTCAAAGTCTATCATACGATGGGGTATCCCGCAAGACAACAAAGGTTTAAAATAAGGGTTTACTTTTCCCTAGATGAAATGCCCTCCCTGGCTAACAAGCTCCATCTGCTCGAAACAAAATGATTTTCAGGCACCAGGCACTCGCCTTAGCCCCGTCTCCTGTTGGTAGAAGCAGTTCCGCTTGGCTCGGAAAGCCACTCGTGCAGGCCAGAAGCTGGACTTGGTTGTCAGAGGCTATTTAAGACGCGCGCCATACGGGGGCATTTTATAGACAGTGAGAGCCTATCCCCACTACCACCCCCGGCTATGACAAATTTGGCGCGATAGCATACATATTAATTGGATGAACAGCACGAAAC
This sequence comes from Atriophallophorus winterbourni, assembly GCA_013407085.1. Classification (NCBI taxonomy): domain Eukaryota; kingdom Metazoa; phylum Platyhelminthes; class Trematoda; order Plagiorchiida; family Microphallidae; genus Atriophallophorus; species Atriophallophorus winterbourni. The sequence goes on along the minus strand of JACCGJ010005065.1, from coordinate 21,994 downwards.
CTATGATGACCTTTAAAGTTTCAGTCAGATCCCCACGTATCCGCCTTTTCAGTGAGAAAAGATCTAGACTCAGCAATCGTTCCTTATTCGACCTACGTGATTGCCATTCCGTCATACGAGTAGCTGGGCGCTGAACACCTTCAAGCTTGGCAATATCTTTTTCCAAATAGGGTGACCATGCTTGATCGCAATACTAGAAATGTGGTCTCGCGACTGCTTTGTCTCGACATCCAGCTACAATTCGTAAACTGAACGGTGCTTACTGTCCGTCTTGTTTTATAACTTCCACATATGATCAAGTTTATTAACAAATGCCGTAACCGAACTTTTTTTGACAAGTTTCACCGTAATTTCCGGTTTCTGGTAATTCGTTCAAACAGTGCGCGCTCAAAGTGACCTCAGTTGGCGTAAAAACATGATACATTTGACCCACAGATAGCGTCACCATTTAACGAAAAAGCGGATAAAAAGGTGAAGAGAAATTAATTTTATGCACGGCCGAATGAAGGCCCGGCAACTTGCTTTAGTGGATTTCTCCACCAGTTCTTGCGTACCAGAATTGTTGGCAGTAATCTTATCTGGTAGAACTTTCCAATTTAAAATATTCAATTTCATTTGGCCGTTGCATTTCGTCTAATCCTAACTGCCGTCTAAAATATTCGTTAAACTTCGAGAGCGGTATAGTAGTAGTAATACTAATTCCCTGCAAAATATTCGCACACTTCATTCCTGAATCAGTAAACACCAAACTTGTTAGTAAGATTTCAATTTATTCCATTACCCATAGTTTAAACTATTCCCATTTTAATATTGTCTATTTTAATCTGATCTTCTCGATAATACAGCAAATGTTTTTCACTTTGATGATGATGTTCATTTGCGATCGTAAAAGTCAAACAGTTTCTTTGTCTACAGCATTAACGTCTGTCTGATTCACAACATAAATTTAAACTGCCCATTTCGGATTAAGTTGGTGCCTTTGAGATTATAAATTTTACTATAATTCCCACAAAAAGTTTACGTGAGCTGATTTGGTGGAACTTACGATTCGAAAACGCCAATCAGCGTTGTCCTGAAAGTCAGCTGCTGCTCCGGGCAACAGCTGCTGCGAGCTATCCGTCAACATTCACCAGTTTCCTGCTATGAGGACAAGGACTCTTAAAGCTTTTGGTCCAATTTATAAAAATCCCCTACTATGTAAAGTTTAATAATGCTCGTTCTTATTATAAAACTACAAAAATGGCATTTTCGATACAACATGAAAATGAAAATGCGTAAATTCCATGTTCGGATTGGGTAGTAAAATGAGAAAACGATAATATTATTCAAAAAAATTAAGTGTGGTGAGAGTAATCACTTCACCAACCATTTTCATTTTGGTTTGATTGATTGATTGAATGAATGATTAGATTTTCCTTTTCCTTGGTTTTGGCGATTTCGTACCTCACTCGCTAGATGGCAAGCGATCGATCGTGCGTAATTCACTTTTGCGATTTTATCAAATATTTGAAAGACAAAGATTGTAGGTCGAGTATTAACAATTCATGAAACGCTGAATGCTCAAGCATGGTGTTTCTGTGAACGAAACAGAGAATCATTACATCGAAATGGCTAGCGCATTCGCAGTTTATTGTAGACTTCCTTCGTTCGATACCGACCAAGGATTTGTATCTGAAGCACATCATTATTTTATACCACTTTTCGCATGACGATGGACCGATTTGGGTACACAAACATTCACAAGGTTTTGCCGTTCGTTTGGTGTCATCGAAGACTCCTTTCATCCGTCGTCATCTTCATCGATTGTTTTCCAGCTTGAATATCACGTTTTAAACTGTCCTCAAAATGCGCGAATAATGCTTGCTCTTCCTCATCATAAATAGCTATCACCACCCGTCACTCTGGTGATATAGAATTTTTAATCATAAGTTCCGCTTAGCATAAGCACAGATATAAGAAGAGAGACGTTAGCATAGCTACTTTGTCGTTGAAATATATCGATCGAAATGGCAAATTAGATTCGAACGCTGTAATACGCGCGTGTCTTGTAGAGCTTGATTGAAGATACCGTATGTGTATTCAACATAGAACTAAAATTTTTTGAACTATTCCATCAAATATCCTCTTTTATTTCGGTTGAGAACAAAGTGTTAGGTTTAAAGCTGAAACTGGCCTACATATAAAATCGGTATGCGGTGTCCAATACATTTGTCATATTTATTTGAATTCACATACACATTTTTTCAATGAAGATCTTCATTCGACCGCTCCTGGTAGAAAAGTTGATATCTATTAATGGAAACTCGAGAATTAAATACAAAACAGTAACCGCTTTTGTTGGATTGTTACTCACATCTCACTACTGGCTTAATTCTGGTGACACTCGTCAGGTATTGAGTAGCAAAGATCATGCTGATTGGGTCTTGAAGCAGTAGAAGAATGGCAGAAAAATTTAAATTTTCATTTTTCTGTCGCATGCAATAAGCACAACCAACCCGTTCAATCACATACACGCACAGCGCTCGGGCGAAAATATTTCAACGCGTACACCTAAACAAAATATGCGTATCTGCAAGCTTTTCCATTAACTTCATACGGCCTTCATGATGTTGGCATTAATCGGAAAACTTATTAATAAACGAAGATACTCCATTGCATGCAGTTTCATTACATTTAAATTCATACACACTCATGTAACTTGCAAAGTGGCTTCACCACCACTTGCTCACGAGATGCTTTGTACTTATGTTCTGTGCTGCACCACAGGCAAGCCTCAAGTTACTTACTCTTGTTTTCTTTGCGCTCAGCGCGAACGATATAAAATCTACTGGCGTGTGCACTATTAATTATTCCGGCAATGATAGAAATAGTTATCAGCATTGTGAATTTCGTATTTTGCAGGACTTTTATAACCAAATATGAACTGACAGTTGCGCTAGTGTCAAAAGCGATCAACTCCAACACGTTTCAACGTTTCAGTGAATTATAGATAATGTACTACCTTTCTGTCAATTTTAGCTTCACTGGTCAAATCGTAGCCACGACAATCAGCTGAGACATTACATGATTGCATTTTTACCCATTGCATTTATTAAATAATATCCTAGGTTAAATTGCGTGGTGAATAGATTTACAAGCATAATATTCAGCAAACATTAAGGGTGGAATGTAAGTGCTTGTGTTGTGGGAAGCACAAAATTTGGAGCTTATGCTCTGAAAAAATCACTGATGTGCTCGAGCTGAGCTCGGGACGATTTATTCTCCTACTCAGGTGCCGCAATCCGGTATTCACAACTCTCAACACATCTTCACGAGTTTTATTGCACATATCTATGACAAGATATATATTAAATCACTTTTAAACCATAGTTCGAATTTGGTACGAGCCATGAGAACATTCTGGGTTTCTGTCATTCAAATATTTCACTGTAAAACATCAGTTGTTCTCATTGATCAGCGATAACATTTTGATTGACTTTACGCTGTGGCGACAGTTTCATTTCGACAATCTCATGTGTGGTATGCTGCACGTGATTCCACAGTATAGACCCATCACGTGCTTATAATAATCAGATTTCAACGGCGCCATCGTCTCACTAAGGTGACAGTTCGAAACAGCCCCCCTTCATTGCACTTTGTAGCCTCTTGGAATATTTTCTGATTAAACTCATTAAATCTCAACAGAACAGTCACATTTTAGCCCTATGCGGTTGGTTTGAATTCTAAATTTGGCGCCATTGTTTACGACAATTACCATCTATGGCAGGTGTCCCTTACTCAGTAATAAGTAGCAGCTGTTTGCGAGGGGATACATATCCATCCTATCAGTGGTTATTGCGCGAAACATATACGCAGATCTCCGGACACCTGAGAGCGCATTCCGTCACGTCTAACAAAACAATGGACATATCTTATTACATAAAAAACGAAACTTGAGCCGTGGTCATGTTTAGTGATTATTGATTCTGGATTTTTTCGTAATTACGTGGAATTGAGACAATCAATAATTGGTCTATTCGAGCATTTTATATGTAGACGTGGAATTATAATGCCAGTTTGTATTTGAAATATACGATTAATTACGGTCAGCGATATATACTGGCTGACTGAGTCAAAGATCACACAGAAAAATATGCTAAAATGATTCGAAACAGTGTTTTAGTATTGCGAAAATTGTCATCCACATAACATTGCCTGTAACGGTAAAATTCAACTTAATTTAATATCCATCGACTGTTTCGCGTTTTACTAGAACGAACCTTGCAGTAACCCGCTTGTAAGATAAACGTTTATGAAAGATGAAGGATCCGTTGGATAGGGATAGCTGGTAAATGGACGGTTATCATATTTATACGATTGTCAATGGCCGTATTATCTCTAACACATATTAGGCCATCCCGCTAATCTTTATGCCACGAATCAATGATCATACTGCGTGTGTGGTAATATTTGACCAGTAATTTGTTTACAAATAACGCTCGGACGCATGTTGTTTTGACCAATTCAAAATGATTTTAATCACAATCGGAAGTTCAGACTTGCAAGGTGAGGTGAAGACTGATACAGTTTCTAAGATCTATTTACACGGGTGATTCTGATCAGATGTGGTTATTTACAAAATTTGAAAAACATCGTTCTTGAAAACAAGGTTACACAACTAAATGCTAATGTAGCTGAAACACTAGTCACTATTTTTCGACTGGAGTGGTTCAGGATTTTTGGTTGGAAATGCCAATGTGTCATGAACAAGAAATCTCCCTATCTAAATGATTTGCTCTACGTAAAAATACACATATATTTAGAATTGACGTCATCTTTTTATGATTCAAATGTGTATTATTTTCATCCATTCACTTCGTGAATAACGTACTAGCAATTCATTTCAGTAGTTTTTTCTTACACCTCCAAATCGAACTTTTTCCCGAATACCCACAATAAAAACTAATGTTTTAAACCTTATTATGGCCAAAATCTCACATTACAAGAATTTTCACTTGATTATTACAGATTTACTCTGCTACTGAATCCTGATACCATGATCACACAGTGAAAACGTTCTGCAAGTTCTACTTACCGATGATTTGTAACCCGATCCCGAGATTGCATCGAGCCACACTGCTGATGACAATCTTCCAATTACTTCTGCTTTTATTCCTCGCGCCATTCGTGTGCACCTACAGTATTCTTCTTCGAGACAACACGGTACAAGGCGTGGAACTAGCGGAAAATGTCTTGCCAGGCGTGAAAGGTGACCATCTGATATTCTCTCTTCTACAATCACCTGCCAGCAAATACTTTGTGGTAAACAATCGCACCGGACAACTGAGCAGTGCTCGCGCAATAGACCGTGATTTTCTATGCGCCGAGTCCGCATTATGTTGCACCACCGTGCAAATGGATTTGCGCTCAATGATGCACTCGAGGATCAATTGTCCAAACCAGCTGTTCAGCATGGAGAACAAAGTTTGTGTTTTCAATTTGAGTGTTTCCGTGGTCGTGGCCGATGGTCAATTACCGGACACGTATGAAGTTGCGGTGATTGTTTGCGAAGAAAATGACCATGCTCCCGTGTTCAAAGTAAGTCTGTTGTTAGAGATTGTTTCAATAAATTCGTGGTAACAGTTTTGAACAAAACACAGACGATCATTTCATATTGAATCTCTCAACCCCCGTCAAATGTTTGGAAACTATACAGTTCTAGGGTAGTCTCCAGAGATACTTGAAGAACAAAGGCAGTGTGATTTCCATGGAATTAATCGGTTCAGTTAGCTGTATTAGTTTGACTGTACCTATCCTATATAAAAATAGCTTTAAACTTGTTGTTTGTTGACCTGTTAACCGCTTACATGACCTAATCATGCGTTTGTGCAAAACAGGAAATCGGTATATTGTGGTGCTCACATCCCCATCCTTTACACACCACTACCGGTTTCTGGCTGTTTGCCGTCATCAGGCGGAGACAGTAAGATCAGGTTCAGTGAGCCTTGAAACAGTGGATTAAAGGTAAACAAGGTTATGCTTGTATGCCAACTGGTATATAGGGTTCGTACAACGAACCACGATGTTCAGACACAGAATCACAAAGTGATTCTTGGTCAAAGCACTCAAGGCGCTTATAGATGACCAAAGTAATGTGTTGCTCACATCGCCATCCCTTACACACCACTACCGGTTTCTGGCTGTTTGCCGTCATCAAGTGGAGACAGTAAGATCAGGTTCAGTGAGCCTTGAAACAGGAAATCGGTAATTCAATGCTAGCCAGAAATCTAACTGGACATATTCATTGCTATATGCAGTATTTTATTATTCCGTATTCGGTGTAACATACTGAGTTGCATTATTAGTGTTGAAGATGATAAACTGAGGAAAAACAATGCAATGTTCCACAAACGTCTTATGGTTGCTATCAACATCCGCAGGTTTTCGGTTGCAGCTGAACCCGTCTAAGTTTCTACTTGTATTAACTGATTCACGAACATGCGAGGATTCTAATCTAATTAGCTTGTGTGACTCACTAATTAAGTATTCCCAACGAACAACATTTTAGCGATATCCGTTATAGATGCTTGATTGTTATCCTGCAAGACACGGGATTAAACAAGGTTGTGTTTGAAGTACTTAAATCCCAAGCAAAATGCGCGTGTGGAGTGAAGCAATTTTTTAGTTTCTCTGCAATATTTCATGGCATATTTACTTTAAGTAAGCAGTGCTCAGCAAGCATCGCGTTGAAATATATACTGCTACTAGGCGGTTCCTGAATGAGTTCTGAGAGTTCTGTCAATTCCCGAGTGGCTCGTGTTCACGTCAGTGCTCAGCAGTCGCAGTGCAATTGAATAACTTTTTCACGTGCTCTGGTAAATTGTTCATGCCTGCATCCTGTGGAAGACTGGGATGACGCTAGCCGCAATGCGTAAAATAACATAGATAGAGAAAAAATGTTATCTTATTACCACATTGGCAATACCAACGATAGTTTATCACATATATACAAAGTTTTAATCCCCCTATTCATTTAACCTTTAATAATGTGTATGCATCTATTATTTGACTTTGACGATTGATTTTATTAAATCAATGCATCACAGACCCTTGACTTCAGTTTAGCGAGCATTCTATATTGAGTAAAACGTGACTCGCTGCTATGGTCTCGCTGAGACTGGACCTTAACGTGGTGCGATGTTTTGTGTACCTTTATGACCCATTGAGGTATACTGGGTGGTGCCTTTTGGTGCCAGCAGAGCTACTCATACCAGGAAGGTCGATGGATAGAGGTCAGACAAACTCAGTCTCAAGCCACTGCCTTGTGGTTCAGGCTTTTTAGCCAAAGGCTCCGGGTGAGGCCCCCTAAGCTAACCCCCTACTTCGGCCTGGGCAACTGGGTAGTATCACGTCCACAAGCAAACTTGGCACCTTGTCTGGCTCCAGACTTGTGCTTCATGATGATGATGATGATGATGATGGTCTCGATAATGCGATGGAACTGAAAATTCTTCTTTATTACATCAGAAAATTTAATAGTATTAAACTTCCCAACCAAGTAGAATACTCATTCAATGTGTTGGATCACGGAAAAGGCACCCCAAAATATTTTCCATTGAGTGTATCACTAAACAGGTGATCTTTATTTTCAGCCGGATGACACAGCAGTATTGCACACAATCTTGTGAAGTTGTTAAACGTAGCTTTAAACAAACAGCGCTCTTCAAACAGCAGCGCTTCATTTGTTTGGTATTACACTAAATTTATATTAATTAGCCTCTGTATGGAAGAAAATGCACAGGAAAGCCTTCACACTAAGAACTTCCCTTTAATTCAAGTTTGGGTAACAAGTTTGACAATATCAGTCGCAGATAAGCTAAGATGTTCGGCTTTTATGAAACAAATATTTTCAGTGGATCCAAAGGTTGTCATAACCGGGAATGGCAGTGGGGATAAGCCCCCACTGTCCATAAAATGCTCATATATTGCGGGCGTCTCAAATAACCTCTGACAACCAAGTCCAGCTTCTGCCCTGCATGAGTGGCTCCCCAAGCCCGGCAGAACTGCTTCTACCAACAGGAAAAGGGGCTAGAGCGAGTGACTGGTGCCTGAAAACCAGATGGAGCTCGTTAGCCTGAGAGGGCATTCCATCTAAGGGAAGGAAAACCCTTATGTTTAACCTCCGCTGCTTTGCGAGATACCCGACGCGGGAAAGGCTTCGGGAGAAAACCATGAGGACAAATCTGGAACAGAGTCTCGTGGACGGTTAGTTGGTGCACACCACCTCTTTCTGGCAACTCCCTGTTGCCTTGCACACCGCACTTGGTTGTGCAAAGGCTAGAGAATCTGTCTCGAACAAACGGCGAGTGGCGCTGAAGAAGCCGCTTTGTACCCAATTTCCCAAGACTCTCCAGTGAAGCCGACTCATCCTCAAGGAGGAGATAGTCGCACAAAAGGAAAAGCAATTCTCCGTAATTGCTTTAAATTATCTCGAGCGAACTAGGACGACGTGACCGCGAGTAACTTTGAGTCTTAAATTACCGTTGACCGACAACCTTAGTCCTTTTTACCTGTGACCATTGGATGATGAATAACGTTGACGTCTTGCTTGTACCCAGTCCTCTTTGGTCTCATTCGGTCGATTTCGACCATGGATGAACATCACAAGTGCGTAATGTTTTCACGTTCAACTGACGGAACAGTTCGAGGAACATTCTCTCCCACAGCGCTCGCAGCGATAGGCAGTACACAGTTGATCGGCGTCAGTTGTACGTGGACGTCGTGATTTAAGATTAGCAACCAAGAGCAGCGTCTGCTCATCCCCAGATTACAGATGACGCATTATCAGATGCCTTCAACGTGAACTTGAGAGAGTAAGTTTTTCCGCACTCGTAGGGTTTATGACTACCACCCCGTCCGATTCTTGGGTTTTTACCTAAACTGCTGTTTTAGCTCTTACTGTTGAAAATGGCTATAGACCTAGAAACCGGAAATATACATGGTTTACATACACCTGGCAATGCTGAAAATTCGTGAACACACATAAAGTCATTCTTCTTCTTCTTCTTCTTCTTCTTCTTCTTCTCCTTCTATGATTTTGTTTCACCATTCGCTCTCCGTTTAATTTTAACTCTTCGACAGAACAAAAGGATTTTCTTTGAATTAATTCCTCAGAAGTCTTCCACTACGTAGTTTCCCAATAATGAATTAGCACATAGCTGAGCTAGCTGATGCGTTCCACTCGGGAAGTTTATCTACAAAACTCAAACAGTTTCAGTACCTATGAAGTGGTCACGGTTCACCAATCATTGAGACTTCCTTCATTCATAGAAAGCGACTATGCCAGGCTTACCTTCCGGTTTAGTTGTTCTGGTAAGCCATGCTTGATTGGCTTGTCATGATACCATGTTTTTGATTTCGCGAAAGGGGTGTCGTTTTAAATTCGACACACATGGACTATGGCGAAAATTTTAAGTTGACGATTCTAGACTTTTTCACAAAGCGTTACCAAGCAGTTGCCGATAGATTTCTAGAAAAGGATCGACATATATTGAAATTCGATAGATTCTTCGGAATATTGACTCGTACGGAATTGGAACATCGTTTCACCCGGTAAATTCGGAAGCGCGGCAATTATGCTTAACCGTGACGTCACAATCAGTCCATTAACAAACTCACACAAAATAACCGTTTTATGAAAAGGACAGAATTCTTTTTTCCATCCCGGGAGAAGAATAATGATTTCCCGAGAAATTGAGTCATGTTTCGCGGCATTTCTCTAAGTGTTTCGAACCGACAACACTGCACTTGTACACATTTGAGCAATTTGGCGGGGCGCCTCGTGCAGTCACTGACAGATGTTAATAAAAAATTCAGTAGAGCTTACTGATTAATGGTCGGTGTCCTTTAATTATCGTTCATTCCTTTGTTGTATCGGGTGACGTGTCGTACTTCTGGTTGTTCGTCAATCCGTGATTCTGCGAAATCGACCGTAAGACAATAGTCTGGAAAGTAGTCAACAGAAATAAAAGTTGTTCTGTACTCTTTGAACGCGCAATCTGATAGCCCTTTGCTGCTTTGCACTTTTGTTTAGAATAATACAAGCTTTCTGAGGTTTTACAACATGCTTGTTATTGCCGTTTATTATCCGAAGGAAATCCAATATTATTTTAGTAGTCTTTGTGTACACCTAGATTGTTGAATATTGAGAACTAGCTGTTGCAGTAAGTTATGCCACTCTGCGACCATATTGGAAACTAGGGAGCATCAAGACTGATACATTCCAACAATGATGTCTTTGAAGGTGTTGTCAGGACGAAGTTGAGTACAACTTTGTACTGTTTGATGGGACTCATTTCGGATTTGTTATCTTGCAACCTCACTGGCGGTTGATGATCATGCAGTCTGTTTGTCAATCTTCTTACCACGTTATACATCTCACGTTTCGCGCAACTGATTTAGTGGATTACGTTTATGTTGTCTTCTTCAAATCCATTATTTGCATCGCAAAGGTGGTTGTGTTGTTTGTATAGGTCCAGGGGAAAGTTTATTTCAATCAGTCTTAAGACTCTTGCCTCAATTTGTGAAATGTTTATGTTTTTTTCATTTACAGAGAAAGACTTTAATACGTTTTCTACCTGAGTGTAAAATTCTTTGCGGAGCCGTTTTCTATTGAAAGCTTCGATAATGTATTTTTCATACTTTACCTGAGTTTTAGTTTGTTGTAATACGTACGTGCTCAGTTTTGCGGCGTTTAACGGCGTTTGCTTGTTTTTGAAGTTGAGGATATGCTATGTGGATGTGTTTTCGGCAATGTAATTTGAAAGTTTCACAAGATATATCAACGTTTTCGTATTTATTTTGATAATTTGTTTGGGCGTTCGTGGCTGTGAGACGATTGGGCATGACAGGTCATATTTATTGTGTAATTTTATTATGCTATAAACGCGAGAATCGCGAAATCTTCGTGTTTCATTCCGATTGTACTTTTTGATTTGAGTTTGTTAATAGCATCGTTGATCTTGGTTTCTAATCATTGACTTGTCTATATGTCATTGTGTCCTAGGGTAATCCATCTTTTTTTTTACCTAAAATAAGTGTGTCTGCCAGTGGACATCCACTAAGAGAATTCTTTCAAATGTGTGGTGAAAATGTGACTCTTGCACATACATGATCCCACTAAATCGCAAATTCACATATTGATTGTCGGCGCCATTTTTGCCGTGCCTATCTCAACATTTGGTGGTCTCCCCTTGCATGGCATCATTTAAAGCAAGCGAACATCGTTGGTGATATTCAGTGGTGATATACTCCACTCGTCATATACTATTAATCTTAACATTTTCATACCACAATCCTGTGGTGTTTTAAAGTGTCCGGGTTTCGCAAACATACATCCTTCATTCTTCAATCCACATCTACGGTAAAATGACTGTGTTCCGGACGTTCTGTAGTGGCTTGCACGCCTTCATCTCCCCGTAGTTAAACTTTAAACGATCTTTGTCTCCATCCAGTGCACGTAGAATTACTCGTCGAACATTTGCTATTAATTATGCATTCAATGTTTGGTTGGGTTTAAGTATATCTTCCACACTGAATCGCGTTAAAAAAATCAGCTTCGGTCTGCTTACGCTCACTTAGTTTTCGGTCTTCGGGCGCTTTTGTGGCCATTTGCGCACATACGGCGTCCGCGTTAGTAAGCTTAGCAAGCGCATTCTTCTCCTGAATCCCTTGAGTTCCTGGAGGAACATAGGGCCTTGGCAACTTGTCTCCACTTTGGTCTGTCCATAGCAGCCAGTTTGATGTCGTTCCAGTTAAGTTCACATCTGCGGATTTCCTATTCACATGAGCGCTTCCAAGATAGCCTTGGGCGTCCGACCCGTCTCTTCCCGATTGGGTTCCATACCAGAGCATGACGCGTGATGTCATCATAAGCTTTTCGCAAGGTGTGCCCAACCCATCTCCACTTTCTTCTACTGATCTGCTGGGCGATCGGGTCCTCTGCAGCAATCTGCCGCAGGTCTTGATTCCTTATCTTTTCTGGCCATTTTACCCCAATAATTCGACGAAGGCAATTATTGTGGAATGATTGCAAGCGGCCAGAAGACTTTGCTGTCACTCGCCAGGTTTCCGATTCATAAAGTAGCACGGATTTGACGTTGCTTCCGAATATACGGAGTTTCGTGCGTTTTGATATAACCTTCGACTCCCAGATGGGTTTCAAAGCTATGAACGCGCATTTTGCTTTTCCGATTCTGGCGACTATGTCTTCGTCCGTGCCACCACTTATTGAAACAAGGCGTAATCCTTTGCAATTTCAGGTCAAGTGTTCTTCGCGTTATCTTTTTTCCCCATAGATTTTGTCACATTGATTGCTTTCTCCTGGTCACCTGCTTATTGTTATCCAATCCGTTCAATACACTTCTTTTATTTTTTATTCATTATTATCTTGTATTCGCTCGGTATTTCACGGTCCTCTGTGATAATCAGGGATATCCATTCTCGGTTTTTTTTTCGGATATTTTTCTAGCACATGGATGATTGTGAAGTGGTTCTAGGCATTTGGACATGCGTGCGAAAAGAAAAGATTTTTATGCTGCTGATCGATTAGACGTTTCAACCGTCTGTCGCGCTTGAGCATATCTCGCCAGAACTTTTGAGATATTGAAACGAATAATTGTGGTGTACAGATTGAACATTGTGTGGTATTTGTTTCCAGAACTTCTAGTGAAATTCATTAAATATTGGAATCTTATTATTATTTTGAAAAATGTGCATGCCGAAATCGTATGTGCGCTGATAGCCTAACGACAACATTGTAGGCCCCGCGTGCTAGTGTCTCTTATAATTTAGAATGGATATGCCACATCTAGAATATTTAAGAAAGCTCTTTAATGAATATTCATGTCTCATATCTGTCTAGGCCTGGTCAACCTGACAGTATCTCAACCCACGTGCAGTTTCTGACTGTGCGGCCCTTTGCCTGATTCAGGCTGATGCTTTCATACCATAGCATACCATGACGGAAATCTATAACTACCTAATTTTCGGTTCTCTCAGAATTAATGAATGCGTGCTGAAAGCTGATAGTTGACTTATTCTGGTCGAGTAGAGTGGATGGATGATCATCGTTAGCGCCATGCTGTCAAAATGTGTAACGTTTACTTAAATATGCCGTTCTAATTGGGAACAACAATCGCAGTCACAACACTGACAAGGACATGCATCTTCTGGTCGTTCAGCAGTGTTTATTTCGCATCAGTGTGATCTCTATTAAACGGCTAGCACTCCAGCACTTGCCTGCTAACAGTTCATCCACTTATTAACGACGAACACTTTTATTCTCATAAAGCTTCTTGTCAACATTTCTCAGTGTCTTATTGACTACATTCATCGTTTCGAATAGAGGTATTTCTCAATGTTAGTTATTCTAGAATTAGCTTCTGGTATCTGCTTGAATCTTGATGCTCGTCTGCTTAATATAAAGTGGCATTGTCAACGCGAACTACCCATCTGAGTAATATTGATGCCAGCTTTGTCAAACGATAATATCCCGAGGCCACGGCATCAACACTTAAAGCTGGAATTTGATATTGCATATCGTTGACTCTGATGTAATTTCAACTATCCGACGGGGACATATTGAAGACGTTTAAACGTAGATGTGCTGTTGCCACACGCTCCAGGAAATGATGCAACTAGAGTATTCAATGCCTTTCACAGAACAATGCATACTTTTATGGTCATTCACAAAAATAACCCAGTACAGTCCGTGAATTCCGAGACTAGTTTCAACCAGATTTAGGACCCAGATTCCTCACTACAATTGTATCATTTGTGTTTTCCGCTGACCTAGAAACGGTCTCTCTCAAACTGTTATAAATTGGTTGGAAAACAAAATTTGTTGCGTACGAATGAGATGGTCCCCAAACGGGTTTGTTTGCAACAAATTGCTATCGCGATTGGTTAATTCCATCTGCCGCTAATCATAATGTTGCGTAGGAACATAATTAGCGAATGAAAAGTGGTTTGACTCGTTTTAATTCCCCCAATTATACAGGAAGAACTATAAGGTGGTAGCTCCCATAACCGACTACCACAATGCATCACAATGGCACCGTTATCGTTCTTATATGGCCCAAAAATCTCAATTTTACTGGTTAGTATTAATCAGAACTTGCATGCCCGCGGTGTGTACACTCAAGTTCTTACCATTGTCAAAGTTTCTAAACGATTACTTTGATAATCTCCCCGCAACAATGAGTATTCTTTTAAACGATAACCTGTGTTACTTAACAGTGCACATGGTCTTGGGTTCAGAAATATAGAATGCACCGCATGGTAAGAAATAACCATGATAACGATTGCATGGAATTTGTTCTCGCCATCGCTTTTGCCATCACTTCCGACTGAGAAGAACAAATTCAGCTACCAACTTTAACCTTCACTTTTCGAGTAAACGGGAGCGAGACTGTGCTTCTCACATAACTTGCACATTGCTATCATCAACGCTCTCATTATTTAATGCACCATGATTTAGTGATTAAATGCAAACTGCTGAGACAAGCTTGCGGAAAACAACATTTTCCGTACCTAGTTTCTGTTGGAAGGAGAATGCTGGAAAGTTGTTAGTCGTGAAATGTAAATTTGCTGTGAACCGTTGGGAGCAGTTTTTGGTCTCATGACTATGGATTCCCCAAATTTATTCAAATATATTGATGGTGGTGTTAGTCTTCAATAGTAAACTACTTTGCCATGATTCATGCTTCACCCACGTAAATACCTCCAACTGAATTAGACTACTTTTGCACTGAATAACAACCCTCGTATTTTGAATAAGTAGAGTCCTAAACAATGATGAACTTTTCTTCTAAGCATGGCCAAACTCATGTTTACTCTACAGCAATACGAGCATTTTTGAAAAAAGGCAAACGCTTTACAGCGTAACACGATTCCGTTATTAATCACAATGAATAACTAATAACATGGAATTATTATTTCATATATATGACACACAAATGACGTTGTTTACAAGTGTAAATTCAAGTCCCCATGCATTAAGTGCCAATCGCCGGTTGATGCCAAAAATTTCCCGCCAACGTAGCATGTACGGTATGGCTGTTCTTGCTATCAATGCTTGAACTTGATATTTAGATAGATTGAGTTTATCTGCAGGCTATTCTCCAGTCATCTTTGGAGCAAGTATGAAAGTGTACTTCGAGGGTCACAATTTAATCAGTGGGACAGTTTCACGGCTGGCCACAAACAAACCCAAAAGATCATTTTCCATGAAGCTACATACTAGGCTTTGAGCTATCAATTGATATATCCTCGTATTATTCTTATCAAGAGGGTACACGTTGCTCTTCCATCTGCTGAACGGCATATCATTCCTAGCCGCTAAACCGGGCGGTCTGAGAGTTCACCGTACAACCGCGTGAGGAGTGGATCGTATATTCCCAAGTTCATCCGTTTTTTTGTAAAAGCAGATTCTGATTGACTCGACATCTAACTGCTCACGTCAGTTATGTATAACAGAAGCTGGTCATCAACTTTGACATCATAACCCTACACAGCTGAACGCAGTAGAATGATATTTACTTCAGTTTTTTAATCATACCAACGTCGTGGCTAGTTTATTGTTTCTTCGTATTGGTAGACGGTTGGTTTTGGATTTCATTAACCAAGTGAGGTCAGCAATACTGAAAACGTAAATCAGTTAGGTGCTGTACAAGTATGGGGTGGCAGTATCCGTAATGATGGAGAAGACTTATGTCCTCGAACTGGAACCTCAGGCTGTCCAGTGATGATCGCATATAATCATTAGCTATTTAGTTGCATTTTTGGGGATGGTGCAGAATGAAGGAATAATGACGCTATCACAGTTGAATTACAATTAAAATTACAGTTCATCAGCACATTGATAAAAACGCCTATGGGTCAAGAAATATTTATGTTAGATGCTTATCGAAATTTCACTAGGCCGGGTGTAAGATGTTTTAAAAAAACTGTAAAATTGAATCAAATTCGTGATCCGGTGTCGAATACGAAAATGGATAAAGGTGAGAAAATGTGCGTGGAGAAGCTACATACTGCAGGCAACACCTGAATCCCAGGAATCGTACCGTGTGTTGAGGAACAAAGTTACTTGTCCAGGAGGATAAAGAAAAGTATCAAATCAATCTGATGGATGAAATTGAATGAAACCTGAAGTTTCTCTTCCAAATCGTGAACAGAAATGGTAAAGCCAGGCGTTTTGGTTGTACTTACTACGACTCGAACTAGCTCAATTTTACTCTAGAGTGTCCTAACCTAACAAGCGCTTATGTTATGTTATGCCTGCATTTAGATCACAAATTAACACAATACACGAAATCGCTGTGAAACCCGAGAGTGTCTTGGTAAGGCTTCTCGGGTTAAATACAAACAAATCCCCGGGTGCTGATGAAATAACACCTTTCCTCCTAAAACAATGCACCCATGCTCTATGCTCACCACTCTCTAATATTTTTAACCTGTCACTGAGTTGTAACAAGGTTCCTACTGACTGGAAAAGTGGATTAATCACTCCTATGTACAAAGGCGGAACCGATCCGATGTGTCTAACTACAGACCAGTCACATTGTTGCCAGTGGTTTCTAAACTTCTTGAACGATTTGTATCTGATGAACTTATCAAACATTTTTAACAAAATAATCTTCTTTCCACCGCACAGCACGGATTTAGGACAAGACAATCCTGCCTCAATAATCTTCTCATAACTCTTGATAACTGGATTCGAGCCGTGGATAATGGATACCCTATCCATCCTTGTTAATTGGATATGTCTAAAGCTTTTGAAAGTGTTAACCACAGCATACTGCTAAAAAATTGAAGCAGCTCGGGGTTGGGGGCAGATTATTGGCCTGGATACAAGATTACTTGACTGGTAGAGTTATCAGGGTTAGAGTTGATGGGGCACTATCTAGCCCAGTAGAAATTAAAAGTGGCGTCCCTCAAGGCTCAGTCTTGTTGCCAACAATCTTGGTGTACGCGAGCGACGTACCTGTAATCTTACGCAGCAAAATCATTTTATTCGCGGATGACATCAAAGTCTGGACTAGCGTACGCACCATAGAAGATTGTCAAATTGTACAAAAAGATATCGAAGCACTCCATACGTGGTCCTTACGAAACTACCTACGTTTAAACATCCGAAAATGTAACATGTTAAACGTCGGTACATCCTTAGAACTCACACACTCTCAGCAACTTTCATGGGTTACGGAAGAGAAAGACCTGGGTGTGCGGATTAGCAGTAACTTGAATTCTTCACTGCAACGTTCAGTGGTATACAGAAAGTCCTGCCAAAGCTTAGCGTTACTCAGAAGTACCTTCGGTAGTTTCACAAAGCAGCTACTTCCACAGATAATTAACACCTATATCTGGCCAACAATGGAGTACACGGTTCAAGCATGGTCCCCATGGTTATAAAAAGCACATGGCCTTGCTGTAACGCGTATACCACCGCGCTACAAAACCGGTAACCGGACTATACAACAGGCCATACTAGGAGAGGAATGTATGTGTCAGGGGTGACTTGATCCTGCTTTTATACATTATGCATACAGTGGATCACCCACTTGAACATCTTTTTCATCGGCAAGAAGCACGTGGTATCAGATCTCATGGCTACAAGTTAATTATTTCACACTAGATCAAATTGTCCAAAGTTCTTCTTATCTGTCCGAGTTTGTTTTATACGGAAGTCTGCCCCCACATATCATTTGTGCATCAAGCATGAACATGTTCAAGGCTGCACTTGACAAGTGTATGTTAACCATATCCAACATTGCACCTCAATACATAAACTGACTTTCCGTATTGACAAAACATCTTTGTTGTCTTTATGCATCCCCTATATTTTTAATCTATGGTTACTGTAACGTATTTGCTTTTTTGACTATTAAAACTTTGAATTACTTTGAATTACTAATAAGTAATTTCCCAGGATCTAATCTTGTGTCACCTCTTGAAATTATCACGTAACCATTGGCGAGCACAGGAACGGCACCATTTTGTACGCCACTTGTTTCAATTACTCTATACGAACTGCATTCGAATGCTTCGCTTCTGAGACTGTCTATCTTTAAAGCTTTTATGACGAGCGATTATCGAGTGCTTGTAGTTTGCTCAAAATCTTTCACCCACGTTGCTCTGGCACCAATAGCGTAAATCATATAATCAAGTAACTCACGTCACTCTGTCCGATCATTGGTGATATGTGTTTCCTTTTTTATACGAATCTGAAGTGAAGAATTTGCACTGTTTTACGGATAAATGATCTTCACTGGAATTCTTAAATCATCCGTATAACCAGCATTTGCATTCGATGTCTCATCAGGCTTACAGCTATGTTCGCCAAACTTGCTTAAAAAGAGGACTGTATTGTCATTGGCAATTCAGTCTACATGTAATAATTATGTTACTTGAGACCCAATCGGGAACGTGGTGATGTTTATTCTACTTTGTTCTATTTCCCGTTTACGCTGTCTCCATCCGTTCACGAGTTTTTATTCAATATCAGGTCAACCAGAACACCGTCGAAAATCAACTTATGCAAAATGGAATTCAAAAACACGCACCGCCGTCTTACACGCATTCGTATCAAGTAAACTTGTCGGAATCCAGTCCGATCGGTCACCGCGTACGCTTACCGCTGGCTCAGGATGTTGACGCTCCCCCGTTTCACGTCACGCGGTATATTCTCGAACCTTTTCACGCGAACGTGCAATCCATGTATACGCTGGAAGAAGATCCATTTCAACTGGAGGTTTTTCTTGAAAATGGCCACATCCTCTCCACGACGGTGAACAACAATAACTTTCACACATCGGTTCAGCAGCCGGATGTAATTTCCGGTGTCGAATTGGTTTTGAAACAACAGCTAGATCGTGAATCGGTGCCTCAATACGATTATCGACTGTTGGCTGTCGATGGAGGGACACCCCCGCGCACGGGTTCGTTGCATCTGCAAATCCACGTGATCGACGCGAACGATCATGCGCCGCAATTCAGCAAGTCCGTCTACCAAGTCACAGTGGATGAAGGTGTGGTTGGTCGCGAAGTGCTGCGAATGGTAGCCACCGACCGAGATGAAGGTCCAAACGCAATTGTTCGATATGGCTGGGCGCCATGGGGTCCACATGCGTCCAGAAAGCAGACGTTTTCGGAACCGCTGCGTCAATCGGAATCATTGCAATCCATGAGTAAAGACGAGTTGGCGAAGGTGCCGCCAAATTATTGGTTTGGCTTGAACGCGGAGACGGGAGTTCTGTATTTACAACATGCGCTGGACTATGAAGTAATGCGTCAACACCGATTTGAAGTGATTGCATTCAATCCGACAGACGTTTCGTTGCAATCCACGGATCCTATCCCTCCTGGTTCCCATGCTTTTACTGCTACAGCCACCGTCATTGTAGATGTGAGTTGGTCATGCTTCGCAAGTTTATTTTCATGTCATTCACAGCGATCGACATTGCGTTACCGAAATGCTTCACAACTTCCTCTCTCTTTACTAAATCACCCTATATTAGCCGTTTACCAATATTGAGAACCAGCGAAACATCATGTGACCAAAGGAATTAACAGAGATACCGTGTTGAGAGATATTGGTCGATCCCCAGATTTTTACAGGGCAAGAATGCTCGTTTACCTTAACAAACATTTTATCAAGCGCTTTTCTAAGAGGCTGACGGATTATCATTTGTTCTTATGAAGCACTAAAGTGTGAACGTAGTTCAATGTTAACAAAAGGCTCATTTGCATGCATTTCCATCACACACACACACACACACGACACGACCGGTTTCGTGCTGTTCGCACTCATCAGGTAGGGACAGTAAGATCAGGATCCGCTTGCACTTGAAACAGTGGAAGAATAATAAACAGGTTGCGCTTGTATGCCACTTTTGGGTAAGGTTGGTACGACCAACCTGTTCAATCACATGAGCCCACGTGATGGAAATGTATGCAAATGATCTTTTTTGTTCACGGTCATGGGTTCAAATCCAGTCTACTTGAGTGTGGGCTTATGTGATTGCACATGTTGGTCGTATCAACCCTACCCAACAGTGGCATACATGCGCTACTTGTTACCATTCTTCCACTGTTTCAAGTGCATGCGGATCCTGATCCTACTGTCCCTACCTGATGAGTGCAAACAGCACAAAAGCGGTCGTGGTGTGTATGTTCGCGTGTGATATAAATGCATGCAATGAGCTTATTTTGTTCACGGTCATGGGTTCAATCCCAGTCTACTTGAGCGTGGGCTCATGTGATTGAACAGGATGGTCATACCAATCTTACTCAACAGTAGTTCATTCTTCTTTGAAATCATTCGTCAGTATCGATTTATTTTTTATGAAACCTAATTAATTACTAAATTTGAAATCAGCCAAGGTTTATTATATGTAAACAAACAAGCAAATTCTAACATGTTCGGTCAGTTTCAAATGTTGGGTTCACCGCCCTCGAAAGTTTTTTAGCTTGGAAAACCTGGTAGTAGAACTCAATTTTTATTGATTTATTAATATATTATTTTTTTCGAAATGTGAAAGTGGAATTCCCGCTTTATTTGCGCATGAGATTTAACCAAGGGACGTTGAGTATAAAGAACTATCTGTTGCTAATGTAGCAAAAGCGTCTTGCCTACGACGCTGTATGATCAGCTAACGTGATATAGTGGACAACGATGTCGTTTCAGGAGTATCCGGAACGAAGTCCTGTACATTTATCGAGGATCTGGCTCCTGATATTACCAGGAAGTGGACTCATGAAACACATTCAATGATTAGATACAGTTACATGGCAGCGGAGATATAAAATTAGGATTTTCTTTCATTTCGGGCTACGCCTTTACAGTAAAGGCATTTCCCTAGGCCCAAGGTACGGTATTTGCATGCAAAGTTCCAGACTTTGTTGACCCAAGCGCAACTTCGAACGTTCTTGGAATGGGGAATGATCTCCTCAATTATTCCACGTGCTACAACCTAAAACAATTAGTTGCATCATACTGTGCTATTTCGCGATTGTTGACATTTGGGTGTAAATAACCGATGCTCTTTACTTCATGCGTATAGCGTGAAATTAGCGGTAATGTACCTTTATCCTATCATATATAACCTTCCCCTTAGTCGAAGGAGTGCACGTCACGAGAAGGTTTTGCAGTGGTCTTATTATAGCTCCACAAAATTTAGGTTTTAAACAAGATCGTGACAAGGGTTTGCAAGCTGGTGATCGAACTTTCATTTCCTCCCATTACAGGTGCGAAACTTGAACGACGAAGCACCGGAAATCTTGGTAGACTATGCCAACGGCGGTGTCGCCGCTTACAAAGAGATTCGTGAAAATAGTCCACCACCCTACTTTGTCGCCTTCATAACCGTATCTGACCCGGATTTGAACGACTTTGCCCAATCCCCGGGGTCACTTTTTCACAGCGAACTCGGTGACGCGTACCCTGTCACGTGTCGCCTGGATTCGCATCAGGACACATACATGCTCAAGCGAGACAAACTCATCAAGACCACATCTGCGGTCAAGCTTCGCTACACACTGTCCACCAAAGTTTCGTTGGACAGGGAACTTGGCGAAGAAGACCGCGTCGTAATTCTGTGCGAAGATTCGGACACGCCTCAAAAAGTTGCCAGCGCGGTAGTGACGGTGAGTTTATTGTCCATACGGGGTCTCACATGCTCGTCAATCACAACATATCACCACTGGCCTGATGGTGGCCTAGATACGGTGATCCCAACTTGTCATCCCCGATAGCGTCTGTGCCACGGTATACACTGAGGTCCCTCATTATATTCAAATCAAGATGATTCTAGTTATACACAATCTACGTTTTTATGAGGCTATGTTGGCCTCCTTCGGTCGATGTCGACCATGGATGTACATCACAATCGCATGATGGTTTCATGTTCCACAGCTTTTTGAATGACTAAACAGTCCGATTCGGGAGGAACAATCT
>JACCGJ010005064.1:0-11013 GCA_013407085.1 Atriophallophorus winterbourni | reverse complement strand
AGAACGTTGTATCCCTAATAAAACAATGCTTTTGAAGCATTTCTACAACGTAGGTTCATCTCAACTAGATTCAGATTCTGAAAAGGCTTTGGCTTTTCTCGAACATTTTCGAGCTGTTCAGAGGCCTGATCGCCAAACTGATCTCCCGAATATGCCAGTGGTCATAAGGTCAGATAGCGTTCCTACCCTCGATGAAATAATTTTCACTGATAATGAGGTTAGGCTTGCGCTTGAAGCTACAAATCCACATAAATCTGCGGGACCGGATGGTATTCACCCTCAAGTTATTAAGAACCTGGCGCCTGTATTAGCACAACCTGTGGGTCGCCTTTTTAACGCATCCTTAAGGTATGGGTATATTCCGAGTGCTTGGAAGCAGGCTGATTTGATTCCTATACATAAAGGTGGCAGTCGATCTTCAGTTTGCAACTACAGACCTGTAAGTCTGACTAGTATCCTTTGCAAAACCCTAGGGAGACTTATTAGGGACAGGATCTGTCGCCTCCTTGTCTCTGGTTCTTTGCTAAACTCTGCTGAGCATGGTTTTCTGAAAGGGAAGTCTTGCCTAACGAACCTATTATGTTTTCTAAATGAGGTCACTAGGAGGCTAGATAAAGGCCACCAGGTCGAAGTTCTCTACTTGGACTTCTGTAAAGCCTTTGACTCCGTAAACCACAGGTTGCTTGCAATGAAGATTGGACAAATAGGTATCGATGGCCCTCTAAAGAACTGGATCACAAATTTCTTGAGCAATCGGTATTTTCGCGTTCGCATAGGCAATATGTATTCCGCGAAAGCAGGAGTTGTTAGTGGAGTCCCGCCGGGTTCAGTACTAGGCCCACTACTCTTTCTTATCTTCATCGATGATTTGGCATCCTCGCTTAAGTGTCCCTGCTATATGTTTGCAGACGATGTCAAGTTTATCGGATCGCTGAACGAACAGGATCTTTTTGAGGATATAGAAAAGGTCATCAAGTGGTCTGCCACGTGAGATCTACCAGTCAACTTCTCCAAAAGCTATCTTCTGTCCAAAGCTGCAACGAAGCTGCAGGTTGCTGGACCTGATAACATACTGGAGATAACTGAGGTATCAAAAGTCCGGGACTTAGGTATTGCGGTTTCAGCGGACTTTAAATGGGCTGATCAATGTGCAGCTGCTGCACAACGCGCTAGGAACCAGCTCTTTCGCCTCCGATCAGTTTTATCCTGCAGGTCCCGGAGGTTTTCATCCCATTGTATAAAGCGATAGTGAGACCTCATCTCGAGTATTGCGTTCAAGCTTGGTCTCCTTACTTGGAAAAGGACATTGCCACGCTTGAAGGTGTTCAGCGCCTAGCTACTCGTATGATTAAAGGGCAATCTGGGAAGTCATATGAACAACGACTGTTGAGTCTAGATCACTTCTCTCTAAAAAGAACGCGGCTACGTGGGGATCTGATCGAGACATTTAAAATCGTTAGAGGCTTTATTTCTATTGATCCGGCTGATATGTATGCTCTTGCGCCAGTGGAAGGTACTCGAGGCCATTCACTGAAACTGGCGAAACCACATGTCAAGTTTAATGCACGTAAGCACTTCTTTAGCGAAAGGGTAGTGAATCATTGGAACTGTCTGCCCGAAGAGGTAGTTTGTTCTACTTCAGTAACGTGCTTCAAAGATAGACTAGACTCGATCTGGCGCTCTGTGTTTCAAAATTTTTATCCTAATTTTATAGTTGTTCTTCAATTTGTCGTTGGAACGCACTAATGCCTCTCCTCACCTGTTGGGTGAGGGAGTTTTTCTGTTGCATTCCAGCCAAAGTCATACCAGAAGAATATTGAACCTACTATTCGAAGTGGTGGACGCTCTTTTGGCTTACCACCGGAAGTATTCTGGACGCTCGATTGGCGACTCTGCCACATATCGTCCTGTGCTAACTGAACTGAACTGAACTTAATTGTACGCGGTACGTTCAAAATTTGACGTGCTCTATATTTCGTCCGCCAAATTAATTTGTTTGCCAATACTCAAATATTTTCTATATTATGTTTGCCAACAAGTGCCTAAAAATCATTGTTGCAGAAAAGTATTGAATGGTATTGGGTGTAATACTTGCAAAAGAAGGTGTGGTGACGGTTCAAATATTTAATCAATAATTTTGTAATTCAAATTTTCTTGTTGTTAACCTCACATTAATTACAATACACTCCTTGTCTACGCACGGTTTTCGCTCTTCTGTGGTTGTCTGGGAGTCAAAATTGTATGTGGATATAACTGGAATACACGCAGCCTCAGAATCTATTCCTCGCTATCCACTACAAATTTTGACTCCCAGACAACCACAGAAGAGCGAAAACCGTGCGTAGACAAGGAATGTATTGTAATTAATGTGAGATTAACAACAAGAAAATTTGAATTACAAAATTATTGATTACTATTGATTAAATATTTGAACCGTCACGACAGTGGTGAGCAAAATGACGAATGGATATATGCCCCTATCTACATTAGTCCAAGCACCGCGTCTTCATGCAATTCAGGCCACTCAAGATGAGGTTGCTCATGCTCTGGCTGGTAGCAAAGTGGTTTGCGTGGAAGACATTGGTGGAGGTGTACGTGGAGTTTGTCGACGAGACAGAGGAACCTTCAATTCGGTCGCCGATCAGTCATCACAGATTCAAACCCACGGTTCATTTGCGTCGACTGTGGCTGCACCTTATCCATTGTTAAAGCCGTATTCCGATACCTAATTCCAATTCTTATCTGGTTTGTGACATGTCTACTGGTAAAGCCCGTCCAATTGTCCCATCAGATTTGAGACGTACCGTATTCGAGCATTTACATGGTTTATCACATCCCGGAATAAAAGCTACTCGAAAGCTGATTAGCTCTCGTTATCTTTGGTCTGACATGCATAAAGACATTCAACTTTGGACCAAGAGTTGCCTCCGATGTCAACAAAGCAAAGTCCAACGTCACACCTCCAGTTGCCCTGGTGTATTTTCACCTGTTACGGAGCGCTTTCAGCACGTTCACTTGGATCTCGTTGGTCCATTAGCGGTCTCTAATGGTTGCTCCTATATATTGACCTGCGTCGACCGTTTTACCCGTTGGCCACTGGCTGTAGCCATACCGGATATCAGTGCAGAAACGGTTGCGAAAGCTTTCGTTCAACATTGGATCAGCAACTTTGGTGTACCGAACACTATTACCACTGACAGAGGTTCTCAATTCCAGTCAACGCTTTTTCGGGAATCGAATAGAACACTCGGTACAAAGCACATACAGACTACAGCCTACCATCCTTCTTCAAATGGCTTAGTCGAAATATTTCACCGGCATCTAAAAGCCGCAATCATGAGTCACGGGAATTCAGAACGTTGGTCCGAGTCATTGCCTTTGGTGCTTCTCGGTATCCGTACAACCGTGAAAGAAGACCTGGGTTGCTCAGCTGCTGAGATGGTGTACGGGAGTACACTTAACCTACCTGGCGAATTTCTGACATCTTCCGATTCACCAAATGATCTTACAGCTCCACAATATGTCAGTGGCCTTCGCAGCTTCATGAAATCATTACGAGCTATCCCTACTCGCCAACAAACCCAACCGTTCTATATCCCGACAGACTTGTCTACCTGCGACTTTGTGTTTGTGCGCGCCGATCATATACGTCGACCACTTCAACCAGCGTATACTGATCCGTACAAGGTGCTCAGCAGGCATCCCAAGTATTTCGTAATTGACCGGAATGGATCAAGAGAAACTCCACAGACGTCTACTACTGACCAACACGTCCCTTCGTCTGATTCACCAGAAACCAACCTTACCCCCGATAAACCCCCATACCGTTCGTGTCTCTAACCACCCGACAGGCAAACACATTCAGGCCGCAAGGTACATTTTCACCAAAAGTTTGACGATTTTATAACCTAATGTTTTTTTCGAGCGTCTTTTTCTTGTTCGACGCTCTAGGAGGGGAATCTGTGGTGACGGTTCAAATATTTAATTAATAGTAATAAATAATTTTGTAATTCAAATTTTCTTGTTGTTAACCTCACATTAATTACAATACACTCCTTGTATACGCATTGTTTTCGCTCTTTTGTGGTTGTCTCGGAGTCAAAATTGTATGTGGATATAACAGGAATACACGCAGCCTCAGATAGCGAGGAATACATTCTGAGGCCGCGTGTATTCCAATTATATCCACATACAATTTTGACTCCCAGACAACCACAGGAGAGCGAAAACCGTGCGTAGACAAAGAGTGTATTGTAATTAATGTAAGGTTAACAACAAGAAAATTTGAATTACAAAATTATTTATTACTTTTGATTAAATATTTGAACTGTCACCACAGATTCCCCTCTCGAGGGTTTTTTTTACAAGAAAAACGACGCTCGAAAAAAAACATTAGGTTATATAAAAATCCGTCAAACTTTTGGGGAAAAATGCTCCTTGCGGGCCTGCATGTGTTTGTCTGTCGGGTGGTTGAGACCCACGGAAATGGGGGTTTATCGGGGGGTAGGTTGGTTTCTGGAGAATCAGAGAAGGACGTTTTGTCAGTTGTAGACTCGTCCTGTGGAGTTTCTCTTGATCCATTCCGGTCAATTACGAAATACTTAGGATGCCTGCTGAGCACGTTGTACGGACCAGTATACGGTGGTTGAAGTGGTCGACGTACATGATCGGCGCGCACAAACACAAAGTCGCAGGTAGACAAGTCTGCCGGGATATAGAACGGTTGGGCTTGTTGGCGAGTAGGGGTAGCTCGTAATGATTTCATGAATCTGCGAAGGCGACTGACATATTGTGGGGCTGTAAGGTCATTTGGTGAATCGGAAGATGTCAGAAATTTGCCAGGTAGGTTAAGTGTACTCCCGTACACCATCTCAGCAGCTGAGCAACCCAGGTTTTCTTTCACGGTTGTACGGATACCAAGAAGCACCAAAGGCAATGACTCGGACCAACGTTCTGAATTCCCGTGACTCATGATTGCGGCTTTTAGTTGCCGGTGAAATCTTTCGACTAAGCCATTTGAAGAAGGATGGTAGGCTGTAGTCTGTATGTGCTTTGTACCGAGTGTTCTATTCAATTCCCGAAAAAGCGTTGACTGGAATTGAGAACCTCTGTCAGTGGTAATAGTGTTCGGTACACCAAAGTTGCTGATCCAATGTTGAACGAAAGCTTTCGCAACCGTTTCTGCACTGATATCCGGTATGGCTACAGCCAATGGCCAACGGGTGAAACGGTCGACGCAGGTCAATATATAGGAGCAACCATTAGAGACCGCTAATGGACCAACGAGATCTAAGTGAACGTACTGAAAGCGCTCCGTAACAGGCGGAAATACACCAGGGGAACTGATGGTGTGACGTTGGACTTTGCTTTGTGGACATCGGAGGCAACTCTTGGTCCAAAGTTGAATGTCTTTATGCATGTCAGAGAGCTAATCAGCTTTCGAGTAGCTTTTATTCCGGGATGTGATAAACCATGTAAATGCTCGAATACGGTACGTCTCAAATCTGCTGGGACAATTGGACGGGCTTTACCAGTAGACATGTCACAAACCCGATAGGAATTGGAATTAGGTATCGGAATACGGCGGATTTTACCCGATTGTGAAGTAATATACCGACTTATTACAGGGTCATTTTGCTGCGAACGTGCTAATTGCTCAAAGTCTATTCCAGGCAAGTCAATAGTACTTAACTGAATCCGAGAGAATGTATCCGCAACTGTGTTTGACGAGCCGGAAAGATATCGAATGTCATTCGTGAATTGCGAGATATAATCTAAGTGACGTATTTCTAGAGGCGAATATCGATCCGATTGTGCAGAAAGAGCAAACGTTAAGGGCTTGTGATCGGTCCATACTGTGAAATCACGGCCTTCAAGCAAATGTCTGAAATGCTTCGCGAAGGCGTCCGGGCTGCCTAAAATAATGCCGTTGTAATCCAACTCAAATGGGAACTTGAGGATACGCAACTGACAACGAAATTTCTCCAACTGAGCGTCAACTCTTGGCATACCATCGAAATTTCATACACTGATACACGGCAGAGAACCGTCACCACACTTCTAAGGATAGTGTTAATAGATCATTTGCTGAAGTTTTGCGTGAGAATGTCACTGTTAGCCCTGCGGTACAAACAATAAACTGATAAAATTACGGTGAGTAAATCTCCCAAGCCACGTAAAAGTAATAAAAAGGTTGAGGCACATGATCAAGCGGTTAAGTCAGATGTCATTTCACAGACCCCGTCTTCAAAGCCTCGTAAAGGTAGGAGCAAGGCATAGACAGCACGTAAAGCGGTAGCCAATAGGAAATTTGACTCTCAGTCAAATTTACTTGCTACTGTCTAAGCCTGGACAACCTGACAGTATCTTAAACCATGTGCAGTCTCTGACTGTGCGGCACTTTGCCTGGATCAGGATTGTGCTTTCATACCAAGTTATCCAAGGATATGGAACAGATTAAATCGGCTCGTCAAGAAATACGGGATAAATCTCGCGACATCCTGGTGCTTAATGAGGATGAACGCTAAATACGCGAAGCCAAAACGCGTAAGCTAGGGCTATAAATATTCATTTTTTGTTGTTAGTCAAGCCATCACGATGCGCTTTTTATTAGACTACCGGATAGATGTCGCTTGACAACCTGACAGTATCTTAGCCCACGTGCAGTCTCTGACTGTGCGGCACTTTGCCTGGATCAGGCTTGTGCTTTCATACCATACCATATACTGGATCAGCAGATGTTGCAACAAACCGAATCATGGGAAGATTTGGCCAAGGCAGCGCTGCGCGAATGGCGAGCAATTGGTTGAGTTTACAAACTACACTCACTTATGTGTCTGCAACACTTGGTAACATGGTACTCGCATTATGGCAGAACGTCGAATCTGATCGATTATATCCTAATTGACGCACGATGGATGTCCTCAGTGCTGGACTGTAGGTCATATCGTGGGGCCAAAACATGGAACGCAGCAGGCACACCCTTGCTCGGTTGTGCAATCGTACAGTACTTATGTTCTGTGCGACCAACACCGTCCTAAATTGATTGGCCACCGGTAGTGAGCTGCATGCTGAAACACGCTGGAGTCTCACTACCATTTTTTTCTTGTTCATATTAGTCTAAGCCTGGCTAACTTGACGGTATCTTAGCCCACGTGCAGTCTCTGACCGTGAGGCACTTTGCCTGGATCAGGCTTGTGCTTTCACACCATACCATACACCCTCGTTTGCGCAAAGCCCCGACATCGCCTTCTAAACCGCCATTAGAAAACTCCTAGGAAGCGCTTAAAGTTGGCAGGCTTAGGAAACCTGGACCAACGTAAGCTCAATGTTAATATTGCTGAGTAGTTTCATATATAGGTTAAGAGTAGAAACGAAAAAAAAGATTTTCAAAGCTACATTACTCTTAACATTACTCTTACCGTTTGATGGGAGCGATACCCCAGTTGAACAACAGTGGTCCAGACTAGTTCGCTACTCAGACTGGGTCGGCCTTGTAGTTTCACACACACATACAGTTTACCAATCGCATGAACACTCGACTATGTCAATCGCTTTTAATCTTATTTCCTTTTTATTCTATGGTCTATCAGCTGTTTTAGTTATATTTCACACAATCCTTCATTATATGAGATAATTCATCCTTATTTTAGCTGCATTTCACCACGTTGAATCCCGCTTTTTTACGTTCTGTGCATTTTGCACGTCCCAGAAGTTGTGCAACTTCACCCTTTCCGATTATACAACGATTCATACAATTTGTTCCCAACGCGTTTGACAAGAATGGCAAGGTATAAGTGCCTCAGCCTCAACCAATGCAGCTCTCTTTCATTGCCATATTTTGATTTTCAGTACTGCCAAAATAACAGAGATTCTGCTCTTATTTGCGTTAATGAATTTGACCAATCATTCAAACTTAAAATGGAACTACAGCCAGTTTGACTCATCTAAATCTTGATGATGAGGAAACAAGCATTTTACTACATTTTTACCAACAGCAATTGACTTTGCTCTCACTACATTTATCTACATTCATCTATACGGTTCTCTGCAGTGCAGCATTTCTGTGATGTGCGGCTAACATCGTGCTAAATTGATTGGCCAACGGTAGTGAGCTGCATGCGAGTACACGCTGGAGTCTCACTACCATTTCTATTTACCCCCATTCTGTCTAGGCCTGGAGCAACCTGACAGTATCTTAGCCCACGTGCAGTCTCTGACTGTGCGGCACTTTGCCTGGTATGGTATGGTATGAAAGCACAAGCCTGATCCAGGCAAAGTGCCGCACAGTCAGAGACTGCACGCGGGCGAAGATACTGTCAGGTTGCCCAGGCCTAGACAGATATGATGGGGAAATAGAAATAGAAATGGTAGTGAGACTCCAGCGTGTACTCGCGTGCAGCTCACTACCGTTGGCCAATCAACTTAGCACGATGTTAGCCGCACAGCACAGAAATGCTGCACGATTGCACATCCGTGCACTACTTTGCCTGGATCAGGCTTGTGCTTTCATACATACATACATTTATCTATTAATATGCCATCCATCCTTTGGAATGTGATTTGCACCTTCTCACTGCAATGTTCTGCTTCAGGTTATTGCTTTCATCAGAGACTGCGTTAAGCCTTACAATGAGCAACTTGCCACTGTTGTTGGCCTTCTTCGGTCGATGTCGACCATGGATAACTTGCCACTATATAGTTGCATTTTCGCACGGATGTGCAATCGTAGAGTACTTATGTGCTGTGCGGCTAACACTGTGTTAAATTGATTGGCCATCAATGGTGAGCTGCATGCTGAAACAGGCTGGGGTCTCACTACCATTTCTACTTTCTATTTCCCCCCTCATATCTGTCTAAGCCTGGGCAACCTGACAGTATCTTAGCCCACGTGCAGTCTCTGACTGTACGGCACTTTGCCTGGATAAGGCTTGTGCTTTCATACATTCCAAAGTAGCGGTTGAGTTTAATAACCTGGGTCATCTGTTGGTTAGAAAAGCTGTCGTGCTGATATCGCTCTATTTGTTCACAATACTCGATTTGAAATGCGTTTGATTTCATGTATCTACACCTCATCCCAGTGTGTCCGCAGCATTTTGGTAGTTAGCTATCGCAGTCGCATACGCAACGATGCCCTTCGAAATAAGCTTTTCGGTAGTAATGTTGCAATAGAGAAGCATTTCAAGCTGCATTCGTTACGTTGTCTGGGTAAAGTTTTACGAATGCCGGATCTCCGACTTCCGAAACGGATTCTTTTGTGCGACGCCGCGTACGATTGGAATAAATCTGATTGTGGCCAAACGATCACCTTGCGTACGCAGCTAAAATTCCTTACTAACAGTCTTTCCAAAGTCGCCACTGCACGTATTTTTAGCTGGGGTCCCCGAGATCAAATATCGCTGTGGTTAGTAACGCTTCAAAATATGTTTCGAAACCTTGTTCAGTGGTGGTCTTGCACTAAACATCTTGGAGTGTTTGCTTAACCTTGTGTGTTGTCGAGTAGAATGACGATGAAAGCTTAACAGTGAAAGCCCCAAAGAAGCGGTCCTAATGATGTTGCTTTACGCGTTTACGAAACTTGATCGAATACATGTTTCATTCGAGATGTGGCCTCCTCATCCAAGTTTGTTCATGCTTAATTTTCTATAGAATCTCCAGAGATTTAAGTTCCACCGTCCCTATCTTTTAGGATTTTACTTCTTTATGTTTGTATGGCAGTTAATCATTCGGTACATGCTACCGAGGTAATACCGTCTTTAAATGATGATGAGTGTGTCGAGTGCTTAGTCTTCTACATGTTCAGTAGCTTTTTAGGTCCCATTCTTCCCCATTTCTTTATGATTTTAACATGTCATAGTTTTATTGCAGTTGAGTATGTATGTATGAAAGCACAAGTCTGATCCAGGCAAAATGCCGCACAGTCAGAGACTGCACGTGGGCTGAGATACTGTCAGGTTGCCCAGGACTAGACAGATATGAGGGGGGAATAGAAATGGTAGTGAGACTCCAGCGTGTTTCAGCATGCAGCTCACTACCGATGGCCAATCAATTTAGCACGGTGTTGGCTGCACAGCACATTAGTACTGCACGATTGCACATCCGTGCCGCAGTTATGCACTAGGTGGTTGCTACCAATGGAATGCCTATGAATAATTTGCCATTTAGATCCTTTTATCACGAGACATTTGACATCACGCATGCAAATGTTTCAAGGCCCGATGTTGCTCACAATCACACTTGCGAGTGTGAGATGTGGCCACAACAAAACAATGATTCGTAGTAGCTATTGGACACATGTAACGCTATCGTTTCTTTCATTCCCTATTGGTCGTAATATAGGACCCTCGATCATGATGAACATCATGTTTGATGCATTTAAATATAGGAGCCTAGTGTTTTAACGCTTACGTTTCCGATTTTCGAATAATTGTCTGCCACGCATGTGCGTGTTTCATAGAGCCGTGTCATTGTCCATTTGTTATAAATCACCCGTTGATTGTGCTTCTTGCATTTAGTCCTTTGTACGTCAACAAATTCTTCGTTTTTATCTAACATTTGTTCACATTGCTCTAAACCACTTACTCGTTGACCTTTGTTTTCAGCTGAATATGGTTTTCCAAGATCCATCGAGCAATTCTAACCCATCGGCATACATAACGTCCCATTTGAGTTTCAAATGGAAGGTCAACTTCTTGGAGAGTATTGTTGCTGGTCACGTTATTCTTAAGATGAAAAAATTGGGATCACATAATCAACCCTTGGTAAGTTTATCGGTTCCTTAACTCACACGCACGTAACGTTTCTCGACATTTTTACTGTTTCATTGTGGTGTTTTTTATGGTTGTGATGATATAGTGGTCAATACGTTTGTCTTACGAAAGGTACGAAGCTTGCTCTCAGCCGCTCTGTCATTTGGGCGCCAAAAGAGCATAATCATACCAGGAAGACCGATGGATAGAGTTTAGACGAACTCAATCTAAACCCACTACTTTGTGACTGAGACTTTTGAGACAG
>JACCGJ010005062.1:0-18858 GCA_013407085.1 Atriophallophorus winterbourni | reverse complement strand
GTATGATATGCGGCCGTTAGTAACGTACTTTTGCTCATGTTGACCGCTGTGTGATGCGAATAAAATAAATCATTTATAAGTGTTAAATCAATCATTAATAAATGTGTTGTTTGTTCGACTGCATCCTAGTCTAGTCATCTACAGTATAATGGGAATTAAAGTATATTAAAGAGAATAAAAGAATCATTACAGTCACTTTACATGGAAACAAGTAAATGTATAGTTATTGCTTCACCGCTGGATTCATGTGATTTCATTGGTAGGAAATACAATTTAATGTAAAATCGAGTGTTACCACACTTGCAGACTTTTAGAATCAGGACGAAATATGTGCGGCCGTAGTCTCTGTGGAAAGAAAGGGGTTGTGGCCTGTTGGATAGAAAGTTTGCGCACCCCTGATCTAGGGGAAGGAAAACCCTGACTCCAAACCCCCATTGCCTTGTGGGTTACCCGATTGCGGGAAAGGCTTCGGGAGAAAACCCCGAGGAAAAATCCGGAGAGAAGCCCCGTAGGTAGATAACTAGCGCACAGCGCGTTTATCTGCCAACTCCCTGCTGCCTTGTAGGTTGCACTTGGCTGTGCAAAGGCTAGAGAGGTGTACTCGAACAAACACCAAGTGGTGCTGGGGACATCACTTGTACACTATCCCCAAGAAACTTCATGATGATGTCTCAATCCGAAACATCAATGAAGCCGGCTAATCCACCCGTGGAGCCAGCCGCACAAAAGTAAAGTAAAGTAAGTTTGTGGTTATATAATAGAAAAGCTAATCGCTTCATCATGACCAAGCGAAGCAAATTTGCGCTAATGCGCCTACATATTTATGGAATGCAACCAAGCCTTTTCCCTAACGCCTTATTGTTAAACAGGATTAGGACGGCCATCAGATCCAAGTCAACCGATCGAATCATTTAACTAAATCACATTATGGACTCCCCTACACTTACACTTCACGGCTTAGTTGTTCGCTGACGGAAATTGCGTTCCCAGTCAGTTTGATCCATGTACCTCGAATTTCGTTCTAATCTAAAACGTTTATCATCTATATAGTGGAGAGAAGTGGCAGTTTAGTCCACTCGGTTTCCAGTTGTGAAAGCTGCTTTACTGTGGGATTCCAACCAGGGCCGGGTGCATAATGGTTTCCGATTGCAATCGCCTTTGAGAAAACGTTGGAGACCTCATATTCATTGTCATGCCACATCAACCTACCGGTAGAACCGTGGCATCATTAGGAGTAATGTTGTTGTTGATCACGACCTCCTTCGATCGATGTCGACCATGGATCGACATCACAGACGCATGATGGTTCCATACTTTATGTTGTGTTCTGCTCGCGTCCCCGACAGAAAACTATATTGATCAAATATAAGCTTCTGGATCTCTCAATTTGACGTTCCGTGGCTCTCTGCAGGAACCCCATTTAATAGCGGCTTTCAGATTTTTTGATCAATGAATTCGATTTTAAGTTACTGTGTATTTTCATACGTATTTCTTTTGCTACTTAGTTCCGCAGTGCGCATACAGATGTGTTTTGGCGCCGATTTCGGGACGAGGAGACCGCCGCAAATTACTTCGCCCGTTTACAAAGGCGAATCGATGCACTTCCACAACCAACCTTATTGAACCGCATGACCAACGCACTTCGTCGACGACGTCCAAGTCCCGCTCGGAGACTACCGATTGCTGATAAATCTGATTCACCATTGTAAACTTAAAATAACTTATTTTGACGTGTGCGACCAGATTTTATTTCCTTGTTCCATGCTTTTAAGCTGTGTATTTATTCTGTCTATTGCTTGAAAATACTACTATCCCACAATTCACATCTTCCCATCTCTAGAACGGGATCGATGATGCTTGGAATTTGTAGCAACAATTGTGTCAGCCTGTTGATTATGTATGGCATCATCATCATCAAAGACAGCGTTACACCGGTAGCACGTACCGAATGCTTAACTACCATACAACCATGAAAAAGTAAAATCCTAAAAGATGGGGGAAGGGTGGGACTTAAATTGCTAAGACTTCTATAGAAGAGTAAGCACAAACAAACTGGGAAGAGGTGCCTACACCTCGAATGGAACATGCATTCAAACAAGTTTCGTGAACGAGTAGAGCAACATCAGCACGGCAGCTTCCTTGCGGCTTTCACTGTCATGCATCATAACAAGCTTTCTCGTCACTCCGCTTGACAACATACAAGGTTATGCAAACACTCCAAGAAGATGCTTAGTGCAAGACCGCCATTGAACACGGTTTCGGGACATATCCTGAAGCGTAACTAACCATTGTGATATATGATCGCGGGGACACCAGCCAGGAAGACGCGCTGCGCATACATTGGAAAGGTTACTAGTAAGAATTTTTAGCTGCCTATGCCATATGACGGTTTGGCCAGCCCGAGATTTACGCCAATCAGGATGTGGCGTCGCAAAAAGAATCCGTTTCGGAAGTCGGTGGTCCAGCATCCGTAAAACGTGACCCAACCAGCGTAACCTATGCAGGTTGATCTGCTTCTCTATATCAACATTACTACCGAACAACTTATTTCGGAGAGCATCGGTGCGCATACGATTGTAACAGCTAACTCCTAGAATGCTGCGGAGACACCGGTTGTCAAATACTTGGAGACGCTGAATGTTTTCTTTACGTAAGGTCCAGGTTTCGCACCCATACAGTAACACAGCCCGAACTGTCGCTTTATAGACTCTACCCTTGAGTAGCAGAGACAGTCCTTTCTGACGCCAGAGGTGACCTAGGTTGCGGAATGCTACGGTCGCTTTAGAAATGCGTGCCGAGACCTCGTCATCTAACGATGCAGAATTATTGATACAACTACCGAGATACGTAAAACGATCCACAATTTCAAGCGCCTGATTGTCAAGTAATAAAGCGTTGTTCGATAAGTCGATGTCCTGCAGAAGAACACTACACTTAGAGGGCGCAAAACGCATCCCAAATGCGGGCACAATACTAGATAGCTTGTTCAGTATCGCCTGTGCATCTGTGTATGAGTCGAAGAGCAGAACTATGTCATCAGCATAATCCAAGTCAAGAAGGTTGACGCCTGGCATTATGTGAACTCCGAAAGCTGGGGCACCTTCGTTGCATAATTCCATAATTGCATCAATTACAAAATTGAACAAAAACGGAGAAATCGGGCATCTTGTCGGACGCCACTTGTGGTGTGGAATTTGGGTGAGAGTTCATTGTAAACACTAACGCATCCGGATGTATGAGCATAAAGTGCGCGTAGTATGTTGACATACTTATGCGGAACGCCTTTGCACAGCAAGGTCTTAAACAGGACATTTCGATCGACTGAATCAAATGCTCATTTGAAGTCTAAAAAGATGGCTATTGTCGGCTGTCGATAGGTGTGCCGCAGTTCTAATATCCGTCGAAGAGTAAAAATGTGGTCGACACAGCCTCTGCCAGGCCGGAAGCCAGCTTGCTGCTCACGGATCTGTGATTCCCTATGCGATGTTAATCTTCGAAGACATATGGACGCTAATAATCTCGTAATGATGGGAGTGAGACTTATCCCACGATGATTAGAGCATGAGCTTCGCACACCTTTTTTAAATATAGGTATGATAACCGATTCGCCCCAACTCGGAGGGACGGATTCTGATAACCACACTTCACGGAGGAGATCGCCTAATGTGCTGATTAGGACTTGGCCACCTTCTTTGGACAAGACAGGTGGTATGTCATCGGGGCCAGCAGCTTTGAATCGTTTCATGGATTCGATACATTCTTTAATTTCTAAATCATTAGGGGGATCTACGCTAACAGACCAAGGATCACACTGCTTCAAATGAGGGAAAGATTCTGTTGCAGGCGACCAGCTGAATTGTTCTTCCAAATGTTCGGCCCAACGTGAGAGGCGCCGATTCTTATTAGTGATAAGAGTACCGTCTATTTCAGCGATAGTCTCACTCACTCCTTTTTTCGTAGGCCCAGTCGATTGAATAAGTTGGAAGAGTTTTCGCACGTTACCCGCATTATTTGCTATTTCCATTTCTTCGACCTTATTTAGCCACCACCTTTCTCTGTCTAGTCTTAGGCTCCGTTTACGTTCATTCCTCACGCGTCTACGCTCTGTGTTGTGTCCAGGACCATGAGGTATTTCGCGTCGCTGGTGAAGAATTTCTATAGAGCGCTGTGAAATCCAGTGGGACTTTTGGGTTGGTTGTGCAGTCTCACAGGCTGTTATTGCGGCGGCTCGCATAATCCCTGCTATTTTGTTCCACCTTTCATCGGTAGTTGCATACTGGGCAACTGGGAGTGAGTTACTCAAGGTGGTCCTATAAATGTCTTGAACTGCAGGCTGAAAGAATTTTTCGACAGCAATGCGTTTCCCATTCGAGGGCTTCGTACCGGAGAACTTTAACGAGAACCTACATACGCAGGTATTCCAAAAAGAGCGGCAGTCCTCAATGCAACCTCTCCAGCGAGCACTTATGGCGATATGGTCGATTTGGGCCGAAGGTTGGCTTCCATCCGGCGAGCGCCATGTGGCACATTGACATCTTTTATGGCGAAAGGAGGTGCTGCTAATGAATAATCGAGATTGTGCACAGAATTGTATAAACCGTTCACCATTATCTGTGCGTTGGCTTTCAAGACCAAACATGCCACCTAATTGTGATTCAGATGTATCTAAGCGACCTAGTCTGGCATTCATATCTCCTGCTAAGACAACAATATCGGAGCTTTTTGCACGTCGCAAAAGAGCATAAAGATCGTCGTAGAAGGCGTTCTTCTCGTCGTCGGAATTGGTGTTAGTTGGAGCGTAAGTTGCTACAATAAACAAGCATCTCTGATTAGAAGATTTTGAGTTTGGTCTAATATTAGTGGCTAGTCTAACTGCGCACATCCTGCTATTACAAGGAATCCAATCGATTAGACAGGATTCGGCACGCGAATTCAGCACTATACCAACACCCGCCTGTCCTGAAAGGGCAGCTACAGAATCACCAGAGCAGCGCAAAAAGTAACGAGTTGAAAGGTTTGGGGCAGTAAGTTCGGTAATTATAGACGGATCATATAAGCGCGTTTCCGATAAACAGCAAACATCAATAGATAGACTATCTAAGGTAAGAGCCAGTGCAGCTTGCTGGCCTATTTGTCTCAGAGTCCTGACATTCATGGCTCCGATGTGAGCAGAGGTCCGTGGTTTAAGAAAGTGATCTGTAGATTCGCGAACAGAAAATGTTCCAACATGTTCAGCGCGGTCTTTTCTAAAGCTGGGATTGACAGACGGAGAGTTGTTAAGAGTGGATGGGGGAGGGGAAGGGTCGGAAACAGTTTGAAGAGTAGGGCCAGCAGTAGCTTGTTTTCGCTTACCCGCCCTGCTGTATGCAGCAGGTAAGGCGACCCTGTTTATCGTGCGCGACGGCCGATGCACTATGGAGTTGGTTTTCGTAGTAATAGTCATGGTCATGGTTGTATGTGGGCTGGGATACTGCCAGGTCGCCCATGCCTAGACAGGAGAACAATTAGGGTTCTCGACCAAAGCCTTTGGCTAAAAAGCCTGACCCACAAGGCAGCGGGTTAGGTTGAGACCGTGTTCGTCTGACCTCTATCCATTGACCTTCCTGGTATGAGTGACTCTGAAGGTGCTTAATCTTCTAGAGAATCCATAGCTGTTTAAGTCCCATCCTTCCCCATCGTTTGCGGTTTTACTTTTTTCGTGGTTGTATGGCAGTTAAGCATTTAATACATGATACCGGTGTAACGCTGTCTCTGATGATGATAATGAGAGTTATATCTACCAAGGGGATCAGGTGCAGTGTTCGTCTGTTTGTTGATGACAGTATTACATATTATCGAAAAATAAAGCAAGGTGATGTCCATAAATAAACATACCTTGTCGTACGCGCACGAGTAATCCTGGATCCTGGTCCCTAGAAAAGTGGGAGAAGAGATTTGCAATGACTCGAATCCTGAACAACGGATGGAAGTAATATGATAACTGTCTTACGGAAGTCGGCTGTTGAGCTTGAGAATCTCGATTTTTCAAAAACTGACGCAGTCTACAGAAAAGAGGAAAAAATTATCAGGAAAAAACGTAACGGGTGATATTCAATCGAGATTACGTACTTGTTCAATGTGTTCCGAACTACCTCGCGACGGTGTTCGTGATACCGATTCACACATGTCTTCAATCCTTCTCCGCCGTTGTTTGTAGTCGCAATTAGAGTGTCTTGGACGGAATACAACCAACTGATCAAAGACTTCATTGATTCGATCATCGGTTCCGATGGTATTTCGATCAGGGCGACCTCATCCATAGGATCGGTGTGGTGTTTGTCAGAATCAGTGGAAGCTGATGTGGACAATAAAGTCACAACGCAAAATTGAGTAAGTTACCGGAAAATATAGTTAAGCAAAACTGAATCTGTCATAAAAATTAGAAGTATACATGCGAATTACAATCTCTGCCATTACATCAGGCAATGGTACTACTACTAGTAAAATCTGAATTCATCGACATTATGGACAGCATTACACCAGTCATCATCATGAAGCACATTCTGGAGCCAGACAAAGTGCCAAGAAATCTGAAGCAGGAAAAGCAGACAAGCAAGCGCGTGAAAAAAGGAAAACCAGCTTAGCGGAATATGCAAAAGCGAATGCGCATGCGATTTTGTGGGTTTTGGTTTTTGTATATAAAATAATACCGGATTTAAAAAAATATGACACACGCAATAAAATACACTGCCGTCACGGACATCGGTTTGCAGCCATATCGCGTAAGGTTTCCAGCCAACTATTAGGTGGAGCTTTTGGACCTCATCCAGGCAAACGAATACGCTCAACTGAGCCTAGCGCTATGGCGAGTTTCTTTATCCCAACGCGCCACGTCATGGACTGGCCACCCAATCTTTTCTTCCAGATTTTACCAGGCACTGTGAATAAGGCGCGGTACGGTAAACGGTGAGTTGGCATTCTTAAAACATGTCCCAACCATCGCAAGCGAGCAAGCATCGGCATTTCGCTCATTCCGTGGCCACCTGGTCCTAACACCCGCTTGCAGACATCTATATTTGTAACACGATGCTGCCACCGAATGCGAGCAATCGTACGCAGGCTCGGAAAGAGCAGGTTTCGCAGCCATAAAGTAGTGCAGCACGCACCACTGCGTTGTACACTCGGCCTTTAGTATGTAGTGAAACACCGCGTCGACGTCACAGGTGGTGAAGGTTAGCAAACGCTGCGCCCGCTTTGCGAACACGATGTTAGATCTCGTTTTCGACACAACCACTAGTAGAGATACAACTGCCAAGATAAACAAAGCTGTCGACAAATTCAAGATTGACATCGCACACAGTTAGGTTTGGAAGAAAGCTGCTCCAATCTTGGGTGAATGAATGAATGAAAGCACAAGCCTGATCCATGCAAAGTGCCGTGCAGTTACATACTACACGTGGGCTAAGATACTGTCAGGTTGCCCAGGCCTAGACAGATATTAGATAAAAATTAGAATAGAAATAGAAATGGTAGTGAGACACCAGCGTGTTTCAGCATGCAGCTCACTACCGGTGGCCAATCAATGGAAATAAGATGTATATAGCACATTTTTGCAGGTATATTGTAAAAGGCTTAGCTGATGGGAATGAAATGGTTGGGGCCGATCGTGCAGTCATTCTAATGGAGAGAAAGTTTGTTATGTCAGGTTAAGCAGTTTATGGGCAACCTTTTGCGTCTGACGCAGAAGCGACGTAAGACCAACGGTGAGGTCAAGTAAAAATGGTGGGCGAATGCTACTTACTCATGTTCCATGTCGTAACTATCAACACTGGTATGAAGACGCTTGCGTATCAGAAGAGAAACGGTACCCGAAACTGTCCTAACGAATTCCATTTCATTAGGGTTAAAAAATGTTATCAGAATGTGTGGGACTTGAACCCCAATGCCATAGTTGCGATACATCAAAGTGCAATGTTCATGTAACGATACATTTTTGTTATCAAAAGCATAATTCAAGAAGTGCAAAAAGAAAATGGCGCAAAAGAGCTTGAAATTTTGTCGCAATGTATATGGTATGAAAGCACGAGCCTGATCCAGGCCAAGTGCCGCACAGTCAGAGACTGTCGCAACGGAGAGAATGACCGTGCCCTCATTATTCTACTCACACACCTCGCACTTTGGATCAGCAAACGCTTGTATGTATGCATGAGAGCACAAGACAAATCCAGGCAAAGTGCCGCGCAATCAAACATTGTAAGTGGGCCAAGATATTGTCAGGTTGCCCAGGCTTAAACATATCTGCGAAAATAAAATGGCAGTGAGACTCCAGCGTGTTGCCGCACGCAGCTCACTACCGATAGCAAAGCAATGTTAGCTACACACCACACAAAAACACTGCACAAACGCAGATCGATACAAAACTAAATGTGTATAAGGAAGCAAACTTATCGTGAGCGATCACTGCACTTTAGGCGACAACTCATTCACGAACATACTAAAATGTGTAGCAACAAAAGCGAATACCATCCTCCTCAAACGAAATCCGTCCGTGACTAGGAGTGGCAGGCCGCAACAAAACACACACGCAATCAGAATCATTGAGAAACCGGCCAGTAGAAATTGATCCCAGACGAGTATACGAGCTACTTGAGGGGTAAGTGCTTTACATTTGTTAGGCGCAAAACCCATGTCATACCTGGAAGCTTCAAGTGCCAGGCGGTTCAGGGCTTGTTGCATTATATGAGGGTCGTCTCCCAGAAGTGCGGTGTCATCCGCATACTCTAGAACGGTAGCTCTCTCACCCGGCACAAGTTTAACACCTGCGCCCACCAGACCAGGTAAAGCTTTCCTTAGGACATTGTCGATCGCGAAGTTAAAAAGGAACGGCGAGATAGGGCAGCCCAGCCGCAACACGCTGGAGATATTGAACCAGGATGACAATTGTCCGTACGCTCGAACCCTGCCCGGAGTTTGGCAATATAATGCTTTCAAGATCCAAACATTCTTCTCGGGCACGCCATGTCTCAGCAGACAGTTCCAACGACTTTCGCGATCGATTGAATCGAGTGCCGCTCGGATGTCAAGGAATACCACGATAGTTGGTCTACGAAATGCGTGGCGTTGCTCCAGTAACTGACGGAGGGTGAAAATTTAATCTATGCACCCTCCGCCGGCACGAAACCCAGTTTGCTACTCTCGGATTTGCTCTTCCCGTTTGGTACTCAATCGGTGAAGCAGGATGGACGCCCGTATTTTAGGAGCTACTGAAACGAGACCGAAACCCGATGACTTTCACAGGAATCGCGCAGTCCCTTTTTGAAAACCGGAGCAATTACTGATTTTCTCCTAGGAATCGGAACGCATTCCTCAGCCCATAAGTTGGCGAACAGCGCTTGAAGTTCGCGAACTAAATCGAAACCGCCATCTTTGAACAATGACGGAAGCAAAGCATCAGCACCTGATGCCCGATGGCGCTTAAGGCTCCGGAGTATATTGTAAATCTATGATTGAGTTGGAGCATCGAGAGAAATCGACCATGGGGTACAGTGTTCTGTATTCTCGAAATCAGTGTGCACAGGTCAGTTAAACTGTGCTTCAAAATGTTCTGTCCATCGCCCCATGCGCATGTTAAAAACGGGCAAACCATCTGCTTCACGTATCAACTCACTGATGCCTGGTCGCCCGCTTCCAGTAGTTCTGATGAGTTGGAACAATTTTCTGAAATTGCCTACAGCTGCCGCAGATTCCATTTCCGTAGCCTTAGAACTTCACCAACTTTCCCTGTCGGTTCTCAAACTGGTAACCAGGTTACGTTTAATAAGCCTTCGTGACGCATCATGTATGCTATCAGCAGAAAGCAACCGACGTTGGTCCATTAGTTGTAGAGAATTCGCAGAAACCCAGTGTTGAGTTACACGGGAAATCAGCCCACAACTATCCAACGCGGCTGTTTCCAAAGAGGTTTGAATCCCACTCCATTGTTCATCGATACTATTTTGGGGAATTGTAGAAAGATGCAAACTCAAATTGGCCTGAAACCCTAGGGGAACAGGGCGATCATTAAGCCTTGCAACATTTCTACGTTTCCCACCAAAACGCATTGAGGGCTTAGTACAGACTAACGCATGATCGGACTCTAGATAGGTGTCCCAGTATGAACGGCAATCTTGCACAATCTCTCGTCACGAGTAGCTGGTGCAGTTTACAGGTTGTAACGTGATATCGTGACCTGTTAGAAAATTCGTTTATACAAATAAAGCCAATTTCTTTTTCTTCTTCTTCAGTTGAATTTAGAATGGCTAAAATGAAGCACTCTGACAAGCATCCTGTACAAAATTTCAAAAGGGTTCCACGAGTTCACAAAGTACAAAAACGTAAATTGACATAGAGAACTCAACCGAGAGGAACTGACTTGACTTCTCGACCAAATTGTAGAGTTGGTTTACATCCATTTGGACGAACGCGGATTTCAAAATGCGTTGAAATTCATCGGTTAGCTTTCGTATGCCGGTTGTGTATAAAGCTTGCTAGAGAAAGATGTGGATTAAAAAGAGAACAGCCTAAACTAACCAGGCGAGTTGCTTCAACTTCATCAATGGAATTGTGTTTGAAGAAATCGAACGCGTCAATGACGCGTTTCAAAACGTCCAAATATGATTGCAAGGTTTCGATGGGACTGAAATCGAAAAGTTGATTTGATTGGATAGAAACTTACCCGCGTTCCACAGCTGCCTCTAATTCCCGGGCCGTTTTGCGAAAATTCTGGATCTGATTGAGCTTGTCGTAACACGCCTGAATATCTGAGGAAAAGGTAAATCAACTACAAGCAAA
Organism: Atriophallophorus winterbourni; assembly: GCA_013407085.1. Taxonomy (NCBI): domain Eukaryota; kingdom Metazoa; phylum Platyhelminthes; class Trematoda; order Plagiorchiida; family Microphallidae; genus Atriophallophorus; species Atriophallophorus winterbourni. The sequence goes on along the minus strand of JACCGJ010005062.1, from coordinate 8,049 downwards.
TGTTGAATGTATTTAACATATTGACTAGGAATTACTGCGGAATCAACACAGTTCTACGACTGCATACATATGTGATTGAGGCATTGTATCGAATATGTTGTCTTATTCATATTTCTTATCCATAAATAGTTTACAGTTGATTGTTTTATGCAAGATTAGGATCAGAAAGTGGCGAAAAAATGTATAAGCTGTAGGCATTGTTTTACGCAGATATCACTTTTAAGTTAGCTTCGTAATCAAACCATGGTTTTCACATATGGATTACGGTCAAATTTTGAAATGATGAACCGTTGCGTCGTTCGTACTTAACGCAAACACTACAACCATCGACAATGGCATTACACCGTCAGGAAGCGTCGATTAAAGACTATAATACAACTACGAGATGACGATTAATCGAATCAAGTATTCACCTCAACAGCCTCAGCTAAAAGCTGAGTTCTCCGTTAGCTATCATCACGACCATAGCTAGTAGTATGTAGGAAATAACAGGTCTCAAACTAGACAAAGTGCTGCAAGGTCATGGTGGTTTCAGTCGGGAGACAGAGAGAAGAAAAGAAATAGCCTATTAGTACTTGCCCTACATTACCAGTCACGATCAAATAGATAAAGTCACCTGCAAGCTGCACGCAAATCTCACGAAAAAAACTAGTTTCTCCTTCTTCACGAATATGTTAACTTAATGCCATTTTGCATTACAGTTTGTGGATTAGGCAAGCACTCTTCTTTAGATAGAAAAAGAAAGGCAGAATATAAAATAAGCAATGGAAAATGAAGCTGCTTTGCGTGAAAAACAACCGCTAAATGAAAACCGTAATCAAAACCATCTTCGCCAAAATAAACTAAAAACATTACCTTAACTATATACGAAGAACGCCCATAATACGCAACACGACGGTTGATTCTTATTTCGAATTGTTTAGCAAAAAGAATGGCTTTTAGAAACTTGCAGAATTCGAATGCTAAGAATGTGAATTCTGTTGATTGATTAATAGACAGTTTGAGAAGCAGTACACGAGACTTAAAATTACTTTGTAACAATCGACAAGGTTCATCAATTCGTTTGCATTTCCTGTTAAGCTTTCTAGATGCTTCAGTGCCAGACCCGGTTGACAATAGTTTCAAGTAATCGAAGTGTTATTAGGCATACTGTAACAATCGATGGACCGAGTACTGTGTATCGCTGCGAGTGCCGTGACAAAGATTGATCCTCCCGAATCGGACCGTTTAGTCATTTGAACAGTTGCGAAGCAGTAAACCGACATGCGCTTTTGATGCACATCCATGGTCGACATCGACCGCAGGAGGCCAACAGCAAAAACAGCAACCAATGGCCGGGTTTATAAATTAGGTCATTCGTCATTTCATGCCTCTCAAACAAACAACGGAAAGCGAGAAATCAGAAGATGGGCGAGGTAAACCTGGTTAAAATCACAAGTGAGGTTTATTGAAAGTGGAAAAGTCAAATGCAGTCGCTGGGAAATCTACCTATTTCATCAGCCAAAACTATCAACCTCGAGTTTCAATGATTGTATGATAAGGAACGCGGTAGCGTTTGAAAAACAGTGAACTCTGTCGACTTGGACCATCGTGGTTGCCTGTGGATTCTACTATTGGTGAAAATTGTCGGAAAGTTAAAGCATGATGTACGACCAAATCTCACGAATTTTGAAGTTGATGTGTTTGTCTGTGAAAGCTGGTAAGACAGAGATCGATTTGCTAAGTCACTCTTATCAACTATTTGGGTACGAGCAATCTGACAGCATTTCAGTCCATGTGTAGTCTACAAATTTGCGAAACGCCACCTGAATCTAAGTTTGTGATTTCACAAGTGCCCATAAAAACCAAAAAAATTCAAAATTGAATGATACCGCGAATAAAATAAAAGTTTCTCACTCCGTTTTTGAACTTGCAGTGTTTCCATGTACTTGTTAAGTGGCTCCATTTGATCATAGTAAACTTGTGCAGTTTCAATAATTTTCCCAAATTTTTCGACCGATTGATTTGATAATGTTGAAAATCGTTCATTCAGACTGATTAGTTCACTCACGTGATTCCGAATCTGGAAGGAAAAAATACACGGACCATGAAATTGTGAACCTTAGCAATGCTAAACTAATAAAATGACCTTGCCCATTTGTGCGAAAGTGCGGTGTTGCATTAGTCACCATTGCATGCATTTCTATCGCACATACCTACGACCGGTTTCGTGCTGTTTGTGAACATCAGGTAGGGACAGCACAATCAAGATCCACATGCCTCGAAACAGTGGAGTTATGGTAAGCAAGATAAGCGCTTGTATGCCGCTGTTGGATAAGGTTGGTACGACCAACCTGTTCAATCACGTGCCCACATAGAAAAATCCTCATTTGCATGCGTTTACATCATACATACCACACGACCATGTAGCATTGATTCTTCAGCCTCATTGACATAATTTTTTCTTCATTTTCCGTTACACTTGTAGTGATTTGTATAACAAAACATTTATACAAATCAGAAGCGGATGCGTGCTTAAGTAACTTCCAAAATAGCAATGCCATTCGGATATAGTAGACCAGTATCAAATCCTATTCTTCTAACAAATAATGGATCACAAAATGAAGGATGAATATACGGCGACTCTTCGAATTTTCGCTAGAGTTGGGGCAAAAAGAAGGCAACTGTCTGTGCACACGAAACCTGCTTAGGTTTGCCAGCAAGATGCATTCAAAATTCAATCTTATTTCTCGGATATTCTAGCTCTCAATAGAGAGTTCCATCAAGCTTCACGGTGTGCTTAATCGAGGAGAGAAAGCAAAGTTAATTAGCGATTTTTAAACAATCCTAATATCACCAAGCAATACTAATGCTAACACTGAGACAGTTGATGTACAAAAGAGGTCAAATTATGCACAAATAAAAGAAATGTAATTACCTCAGAAACCGTTATCCTGGAAGATGCCATTTATCAGTTAGTAAAAAATGTCTCGGCAAAAATACGTTGCTGTCGCAGAAATCACTCGTAGACACCCGTCAGTAAATCCTATAAAAACAAAATATAGATTGTTATAATAAGTACACAATCAGATACTTTCTCATATCTGTCTAGGTCTAGGCAACCTGACAGTATCTTAGCCTACGTCCAGTCTATGAATGTGCGGAACTTTGCCTGGATCAGGCTTGTGCTTTCATACATACATACATACATACTGTGGAAGTAAATTTAGCAATATGCTTGAACTGGAACGTATCCCTTAAGACAGATGAAAATGGTCAGCGAGAAAAATATTTTGGAAATCGAAACTAAATCGAAACTCTTGTTATGAAATCGAAACACTAGAGTAGCTAATGATAATTGTAACAAACCACAGTGTTTCTAGAACATTGAGTTTAGATTCCATTACAAGTGGATAGTATTGTAATGCTGTCGCGAAAAGATACGCTTTAGCACATGCGAAAGGTCACTAATTAATGACTGCTAAACACTTCATAATCAAGCTACTGGATCGCCACATCCGAAATTCTATGAGACATATTCCGTGCACAGAGCTTCATGAGAAGATAACTTCCTATTTGTCACGTACGCAGAGGTGAATACAGTAAAAAGGAATGGAATGACGTCGATCTTCACACAGCAATACGTTATCTTTCTTTCACATTTTTGATTGCACAAATTGATTTTAGCTGAAGAAGAAAAGCTACCAGACGGATATATATATATATATATACAATCATTTAAAAATGAAAAAGTGCCACCCTTTTGGGTGTGGGCGTGATACTACCCGGTTGCCCAGGTCGAAAGAGAGGAGTTGATCTTCAGGACTCCCACCTCCAGCCTTTGGCCCGAAAGCCTAACCCGCAAGGCAGCGGAGCGAGATTAAGGATCGCACCTATCGGGGCCGGATACTGTAGATACAGTTCACAAGCCATTCGCGAGGTAAGGACCAAGCAGGGACTCCCGACATCATCCCAAACCAGTCGAGCCGGTGATCCTTGCGGATTCATACGCCTCTCCTGGGATACAATGTCCACGAGAAACAAGGAGACTGCGTTTGCCTGGCTTCTCACCATTGACCAACCTTGAGTAACTCTGAAGATGCCACGAAGACATCACCCAGTATAGCTCAATGGATCATCGAGGCACGCAAGCCGCTGCACCACGTCAAGGTCCAGTCTCGGCGCAACGGAGATTCTATGGTGCTCATCTTTGAGAGGTGTGCTGCCAATAGCATTTCAAAAAATGTATTAAACGACCACAATAACATTATCCTTCACACCACTAAAATACATTACCATGAATTAATCATATTTTTATGGTCCGAAATCTTATTACAAATTAGGGGCGAAATATCAAACTAGCCTCGCTTTCGACATGGAATTCAAGATCAAATTTAAATAGCATCATCATTACAGACTGAAAATTGACGATAGCAAGTACCGAATGATTAACTGCCATAAAATTTCTAAATAGACGTAAAAGCGCAGAAAATAAATGCGAAAGAATCTGAAGACGAGCAAACACAGGCACACAGACAATGCACCTGATTTTGCAATACAATGTTCATGCAATTTTTGTGAACGAGTAACGCAATATGATGACGAGAGCTACCCTGTAGCTTTCACTGTCATGCACAATAACAATCCTTCATCATCGATTGGCTAAATAAAAATGTAATCGAACAAGCTGAGTTTAGTATGTTTGTTGATACACGTTATTGTACCCCACTAAGCTCTCTCTGTTTTTCAGTCTGTACTTTTGTTTCAAGTTCGAAAGCGACGTAATTCTTTTTACCTGGACTTTAGTGCAACCTAGACACCAAGTGAAGATGTCCCGCAACTTTGGTCACATCATCATCATCATGAAGCACAAGTCTGGACCCAGACAACGTGCCAAGCAAACTAAGAAAATGGAGCTGAATTTGGACCCAGACGAATTGGAACCTAGTGTAGAAGACAGGTGGAATGTTACAAGAGTGCACCGTTTACAACTACAACCATTGAAGACACCAGGGAACTTTCCCTGGTAGGGCGCATCTATTAACAGGGATATCAGATGGCGTGACCATAGTTGAAGGGATTTCAAATTATGTGGAGCTCAGAGATCTAGACTGCGGTATATACAAGCCATACATTCAGCTGTTACGCTGCAAAAAAGCTAAAATGGACTTTGAATCCAGACTTACCTAAAAGTTGAAAAGTAAATTGAAAACCTTTTTATGACTAAACTCAATTTAACCGATCTTTATGATAAGAAATAGGTCAATTAAAGCTGGATGATGGCCACATGGCTTTGAGTTCACGGTAAAAAAGATGGCTTACAAAGCTGATTCAGGCAAAGTGTTGCATAGTCATAGACTGCACAAGGGCTAAGATGCTGTCAGGTTGCCAAGGCTGGACAGATATGGAAAAGTAAAATACCAATGGCAGTGAGACTGCAGCATGCATTCGCACGCAGCTCATTACCGGTGGCAAACCAATTTAGCTGAGTGTTAGCTGCAAAGCACATACGTGCTGCACGATTGCACATCCGTTCATACGTTATTCTGCTGTGTTCATCGGCGTGATTCAGGTAACTGTTTAGAAACTAACGAGTATAGCGCACCGCTCTTTAGCTATGTTAAGAATAATCAGGAAATAGTCACCATAGTTCTGCACGGATGTGCAATCGTGCAGTACTTTGTGCTGTGCGGCCAACACCGTGCTAAATTGATTGGCCACAGGTAGTGAGCTGCATGCTGAAACAGGCTGGAGTCTCACTACCATTTCCTGTTCTTTTTTCTTCCTCATATCTGTTTAGGCCTGAGCAACCTGACAAAATCCTAGCCCACGTGCAGTCTCTGACTGTACGGCACTTTGCCTGGTTCATGCTTGTGCTTTCATACCACCATAGTTCTGTCGCAACTGAATACGACTAAATCGGCTGGCCCCAACGGTATACATCCGACAATTCTTTAACCGCTCGCGACTATAATTAGCCTTGCGGTTGGCAAACGTTTTGCAGTTACCTTACTCCAAGGTATCATCATCATCATCATAAAGCATAAGTCTGGAGCCAGACAAAATGCCAGAGCCCCAACCATCGCAAACGAGCAAGCATCAGCATTTCTCTCAGTCCGTAGGCACCTGGTCCTAACATCCGCTTGCGGACATCTATGTTTGTAACGCGATGCTGCCACCGAATGCGAGCAATCCTTCGCAGGCAACGGGTTTCAAAAACAGAAAGCCGACGGACATCTTCCGCTCGGATAGACCAGGTTTCTCAGCCATATTGCAGTGCAGCACACACCACTGCGTCGACGCCACAAGTGGCGAAGATTAGCAAACGCTGCAGCCGCTTTGCGGAAACGTGAGATCTTGTCCTCGAAACCACCGCCAGCAGAGATACAACTGCCGAGGTATACAAACCTGTCGACCAATTCAAGATTGACATCCACACAGTTAGCTTTGTAAGAGAGCCGATCCAGTCCTGGGTATGTGTTTTACATTTGCTAGGTGCAAAGCACATGCCATACCTTGAAGTTTCAAGTGCCATGCGGTTCAGGGCTTGTTGCATTATATGAGGGTCATCTCCCAGAAGTGCGATGTAATCCGCATACTACAGATAGGTAGCTCTCTCACCCGGTAGAAGTTCAACCCCTGCGCCCACCAGACCAGCTAAAGCTTTTCTTACTTTTACTTTTTGTGCGGCTGGCTCCACGGGTGGATTAGCCGGCTTCATTGATGTCTCGGATTGAGACATCATCATAAAGTTTCTTGGGGATAGTGTACAAGTGATGTCCCCAGCACCACTTGGTGTTTTTTCGAGTACACCTCTCTAGCCTTTGCACAGCCAAGTGCAACCTACAAGGCAGCAGGGAGTTGGCAGATAAACGCGCTGTGCGCTAGTTATCTACCTACGGGGCTTCTCTCCGGATTTTTCCTCGGGGTTTTCTCCCGAAGCCATTCCCGCAATCGGGTGACCCACAAGGCAGTGGGGGTTCGGAGTCAGGGTTTTCCTTCACCTAGATGGATTGCCAGTAGCTGACGAGCTCCATCCGCCCGGAGCAAACTGGTTTTAAGGCGCCAGTCACCCGCCTCTGCCCCATCTCCTGTCAGTAAGAGCAGTTCCGCCGGGCTTGTGAAAGTCACTCGTGCAGGCCAGGAGTTGGACTTGGTTGTCAGAGGCTATTTGAGACGCACGCCACGTGGGAGCATTTTATAGATAGTAGGTAGCTCATTCCTACTACCACCCCCGCTGTGACATCGTCGAGCACGATGTTAAAAAGGAATGGCGAGATAGGGCAGCCATACCACAACACGCTGGAGATATTGAACCAGGACGACAATTGTCCGTACGCTCGTACCCCGCCCGAAGTTTGGCAATATAATGCTTTCAAGATCCAAACATTCTTCTCGGGCAATCCATGTCTCAGCACACAGTTCCAAAGACTTCGGTGAAGGAACCATCAGAATAGCTGCGACTCAGTAAGTGAAATATCGCGACATTACTATTACATGAGATTTTAAGTGGTTTACTAAGTGTGTCGAAGTAAAAAAAGGCTCGCGGGGAAATGTTCAAACTGCATTTAACGATATCATGTCGAACACGTTCCCCGATAGAAGACTATCGTGCGACGTCACTAAAAATACTGTGTTCAATCATAAGCACCGTACTTTAAAAAAGATAAAGAGTGTCTTGTCGTGCGACTAAAATGGTTAGGGTCAGAAAGGCAAGACTCAAAGAACTCGATTTGTTCACAATAAAGAAATACTAAAATTCGCACAGGAGATAATATTGTTTAATGAATAAAGATTGCCGGGTGTTAAAACGCATATCGTCAAAGAAAATTTCGGAGCGTGATTGGCATTTAGCCACCTTCAGACTTGTGAAACTTGAATTGTTTAGGTCTGGGGAACCTCACATTATCGTAGCTCACGTACAGTCAACGACTGTGCTGCACATTGCATTCATCAGGCTACTAGTTTCATACATACCATTGTTCATTTTAATCATTGCGAGCTCCAAAACTGCCAAACTTTCGGCCTACCACGACGTTTCACGCTACAAACAAGAATTTTAAATAGTGA
>JACCGJ010005061.1:0-15585 GCA_013407085.1 Atriophallophorus winterbourni | reverse complement strand
TAGTGGTAAAACCGTACTGTCCCTAGAGTAGAGAAAGGAGAAGTGCTCTACTCATCTTTCCATCTGCTTAGTTTTGTCCTCAATCGGGTCATCAGATACAGACTTAATAAGAGCCGTTTTAAGTTTTTTGGAACAATGGCTATCTTTATCCCATCATACTCGCCGTGAATATTTCCAGTATCAACAGTTTTTTTGAATACTGAGGCTAATTTCTGTCCAGTAGTCATTTGCACATCGCCTTGCAGTCTGTTGGACCTTATTTTTGGCTGCTCCTAAAAGTCGTGAGTTTTCATATGTTGGCATACATTTGAACCTCACGAATGCTGACCGTTTCTCTTCCAACACAGCAGCCATCTCAGAAGCTTTTTCTTCGAACCAGTCGCTCGTTCGAGCTTTCTTCGTGCCGAAAGTAGAAAGTGCGACTCGGCATATGCAGCTTTTAATCGATTTCCAGTTTTCTGAAGCCGATTCAAGTGGGGTTGTCTTGCTGAACTCGGCTGTGAAGGCTTTTGCAAATCGCGCAGCTAGATTAGGTTCGCACATGCGGGTGACGTCAATCATAGGCTTACCAGACAATTTGGTGCGGTGAAATCTCGTGTCGGAAAGCTTCAGTTTTGCACAAACCAGTGAATGATCAGTGTCACAGTCTGCGCTTTGATATGATCGGGTGAGAAGTACGCTTCCTATATTAGTGCGCCTAACAAGAATAAGATCAAGCTGGTGCCAGTGCTTAGAGCGAGGATGTTTCCAAGAGACCTTATGCTGTGGTTTTGTTTGAAACAAAGTGTTACTAACACAGAGACTGAACTGTGTGCATAATTCTAAAAGGCGTAGTCCATTTTCATTGGTTTTACCTACACCGAATCTTCCGAGACAGTTTTGCCAAGATTCGTAATCCGCACCAACTCTAGCATTGAAATCACCCAATACCACTACACAGTTTCTTTGTAGCACGTTTTTCAGAACTGTTGCGATGTTGTAATAAAAAGCGTTTTTTTCAGCAGTCGTCGCAGAGAGCGTCGGCGCATAAACGTTTACCAACGTAATGGTACCAGTAATGCACCTCATATTTGGAGTCCAAATCCGTTCGCTCCCGCTGCTGCTCGGTTCTGTTGCTTTTAGAATGTCATTTCGAACGGCAAACCCAACTCCATGCAGTCGAGGCTCATCAGAACCCCTTCCTTTCCAAAAAAACGTGTAATCTCTTTCTGTAAGCTTACAAGTGTCTGGTAATCGCGTCTCTTGTAGGGCTGCCACGTCGACATTTAGTCTCTTCAACACATTGTTAATCACCGCAGATTTTTTTACGCCTCTGATATTCGAGACGTCGTCATGAAATCCAGGAAGCATGGACCGGACGTTCCAGGTTCCCAGTTTCAGAAATGACATTTGTTTTTAGTAGTTGGTTTCGCAGGTGCGGAAATAACAGTCTGCTTGTCGGTTGATTCCTAATCCCCATGCACCCAATGAGGATAGCAGACCGTGGCGAGACGGCACCATATTGGCTGGGGGCTGCCCAGCTGGAGGCGGGCGGTAGCCGTCCAATGAGACCTGAAAGTCTCTCCCACCGTCGAAAGCAGCCCCAGGCGCTGAGCTCTACGCCAATCGAGCCATAGCTTTTAACCGGTATCTGCTGCTTCCGTGTTATTATCCGCAGAAGCGAAGAATGGAGTGTCCTCTCCATTGGTGCGTTGTGATGTACGCCAGGGCAGTTCAAAGTGGAGAACTAGCTGTTGCCCATGCAGCAAGTGCTCCCTCTCCACGGCACCATCGGAACCAAAGGAACAGCTAGGCTGATACGTTTGGACAACGATGCCGTCGCAGAAGTTGGCAGGGCGAAGTTGTAAAAACTTCGGACTGCCTAACGGGACTCCGGCTCCGGATTTTTCATCGAGGTTGACTCCTGAAGCCTTTTCCATGATTGGATGTAGCCACAAGGCAGTGGAGGTTTGAGATAAGGGTTTTCCTTCCCCTAGGTGGACAGCCTTCATGGGCTTACGAGCTCCACCTGCCCGAAGCATGCTGGTTTTTTGGGCGCCATTCAGCCGCCTTCGCCCTTTCTCTGTAAGTAGAAGTAGTTCCGCCGGGTCACACAGGACCATGCGTGCAGGGCCAGGAGCTGGGCTTGGTGTCAGAAGATAGATGAGACGGCGTGCCATTGGGATTTTGGAATTGGAAGCTTATCCCCTAACAACCGCCGCTTGACAACCTTGAAACTTTAGGGTAGATAGAGGCAAATTATTCGTCGCGGATTATTGATTGTTTCGATCAAGGTCATCGCGCAATTAAAATGGCAACTCGGTTGAAGATACAACGTGAAACTCACGTAAAATATGCACAAACAAATATGAAAAATTGTAGTCTACGATGAAACACTTGCTTCTATCATAATTCAGAAGTACAGGCAAACATAAATCAGATTTTCTTTGTATTAAAAGATTAGCATTATTAATTGGAATGTGCACAATACTAACAATAATGCCGTTTTGAAAAACATTAAATATATGACGTTGATGTTTGTAAGGTTCAAAGTAGTTTGAAATTCTTCCTTTCCCTTCAAAATTCCTTTTATTTTGAACCTAGTTACAAAACCTGAATTATGTGTAATAGATTTTGCTTGTGTTTAATTTTCCTACAGTATTTTGATATAAAACTTTTCTTTTTGTAATTATTTCTGTTATTGTAAATCTTTTCTGTACACGCCTTCGGTCAAATGTTTGTTTTAATTTATTGTTTCTGCCATTGTCGGTCATTGTTGCGGAATTCGGTTGCCATGTTGGGCTTCAGTATTTTGCTTGAATTTGGACGCTATTTTGAGTGTCATTTTTGCTTGTCACAGAAAGTTTGGACGACATTTTGGTCGTCTTTCCTTTGAATTGAATTTGATTCTGGAGTATTTGGCTCCATTATTGCTGTGACGTTCCTATACAATTAAGGTTTGTATAGTTATTTTTGTTGTAATTGTTGTTAATTACAGTACCGTAGAATATCCCAATCGTTCTTTTGAATTTATCGAAATAAGAAACGGGTGGACTACGCGTAACTCACGTCACAGACAATACAGTACTTAATTTGGAATTTGATTCTTCTCGAACTTGGCGAGAAGTACTCAATTCGTGAATTGCATCAATTCGGTTTCTGTGCTCAAGTTGGATCGTTTCAATTGGATTCGCATCACAACTTGTCTTCTGACTGGTACAGTATTTGTCTCAATCGGAGAAAATACGCATTTTGGTTCGTTCAATTGAAGCTATATTGAGCAAAATTGGCGAAGAACTCCCCGATCGTCGTGACATTGAACATTTGACAGTCAATCCCTGTTCACAACTTTGGTGACGTCCCCTTTTTATTTATTTTTTGTCGTTTTGGAACATTGTTGTATATTTCATCTAGTATGCCTAAGATATCTTCTAAGATAGCTTCTAAGGAAAACGATGATGATAGAGATAGCATTGCGAGTTCTCAACAAGTGTTACAATTAAAGCGCGATTTAGATGCTGCTAGATCAACGATAGAGCGCTTGACAAAGGAACGACGAGGAGTCGCTGAAGAAGTAAACTTGATCGCCGGTACAAGTAGCAAAACTGAAGGGTTCGACTCGGCGGTAAGCTATTTGCAACCAGCGATGAACATGAGTATCGGATTGCCTAAAGTAGAATTATCCTACTTTGACGGTAATCCAATAGACTATTGGAAGTTCCTGAAACAGTTTGAATGTTACATTGAGTCGAGGCTTATGGATCCAGGCCAGCGACTGTTGTATTTAATGTATTACTGTCGGGGCAAGGCTCGAAAAGCAATTGATGCATGTGTCATGCTACAACCCACTGAGGGTTATACGCGGGCAAAGATGATTTTGAAAGATTTGTTTGGACTACCACATGTAATTGCCAGGTCAACATTAGAGGAGTTGCTTGATGAAGCTAGAAGACTTTCCAACAAGTCGATGGTTTGTCTGATTTGGCCATAAAAATGGAAAATTGCCAAATCACATTGAAGCAAATGAAGTGTGACGCTGATTTGAATTCAGTCACAACTTTGGAAGGATTAGTGAAATGCTTCCCTGTTGCGTTACAACAGCAGTGGGCTGACGCAGCGGATACAATGCTTGCTGACGGGTCAGAAGTTGATTTTGCCAGTCTGACCGAGTTCGTATCTCGGAGAGCAAGAATTGCCAGGAGCAGATTTGGCATGCTAATAGATAGAACATCTGTCTCTTCGAAGCCATCAGAGAAACCAAGAATGCCAGATGGAAGGAGGGTGTTTATGACTACGAGGGAACCGAGGCCAATGCTGGTTGAATGTTTTCAATGTAGAGGACCTCATAAGATAGAAGATTGTCCTGTTTATCAGGAGGCTGACGTAAAAGCCAGATGGAATATGGCTAAGCAGCATGGAATATGTTACGTTTGCTTATGCCGGTCTCACAGGGCATTCGATTGCAAGATTACGAATACTTGTTCCGTTGAAGGTTGTAATAGACGACACCATTCTTCGCTGCATTATGATCGTCCTAATGAGCAACTGAAAAGTATAAACTGCAGTGTTACTGCTCTCAGTACAGCAGTAAGCTTAGGCTACCTGACAGTAAACATTGACACGCCAGTTGGACTTGTTCCAGCCGTGGCTTTACTTGATAATGGCTCTGATACAACTTTGATCTCGCAGAGGTTTGTTGAGAATTTTGTATGCCTAGTGCGCCAGTTGATGTGTCGATAGCAACACTTAATCTACATCGAAAGTTGAAAAGTTCGTTGTTAAGTTTCGATGAGCATTCGGTTGACAGTGATGAAATAATTCATGTTGCCGAAGCTTACACGGTTTCCAAGTTACCTGAAGCAGTGCTGAATTCCCCAAATATGATCAGCGCGAGGTATGCACATTTGAAAGATCTGAAGTTTTCAGAGAATGTGGGGAGAGAAATAACTTTGCTTATTGGCTGTAACGTACCGGAAGCGCATTGGGTGCTTGAACAACGTGTAAGTGGTCGAAAGCAGCCATTTGCTACCAAGACGTTACTTGGATGGGTGCTACAGGGACCAACCGATTGTTCGACAGTTGTTAATCATGTAAGTGTTCTCACCGCACAAACACAAGAACTACAACGATGGATCAACACACGTCGCAATTTGATTCCTGGTGATGTAGTATTGGTTGTGTCTGAAGAATTGTCGAAAATGTCGTGGCCGCTTGGTATTATTGAGACAGCGGAAGTGAGTGATGATGGTTTGGTACGAACGGTCAGCATACGAACAAAGGATGGCGTGATCCGGCGTGATATTCGGAAAGTATGTTTGTTAGAAGGGTTCCAAGAAGAGGTGGGTGACTTGGGTAAGGATCAAGACAACTCTTCTTTATAAGGCAAGAAGCATCACCGGAGGATGTGGTGAGTCTGCGGTTGGCAACCGCAGCTACTAATATCCAATGATGGTGATGTAATGTGGCGAAAGTGACTCGCCACTAAATAAAGTCATTTGCTGCTCTTAATTCGTTAGGGTATTTGTCGAACAATCGTTGTACAGTTGAGCCCTAGAAAGAATTTGGTCGGAGGTGTAAGGTTCAAAGTAGTTTGAAATTCTTCCTTTCCCTTCAACATTCTTTTTATTTTGAACCTAGTTACAAAACCTGAATTTTGTGTAATAGATTTTGCTTGTGTTTAATTTTCCTACAGTATTTTGATATAAAACTTTTCTTTTTGTAATTATTTCTGTTATTGTAAATCTTTTCTGTACACGCCTTCGGTCAAATGTTTGTTTTAATTTATTGTTTCTGCCATTGTCGGTCATTGTTGCGGAATTTGGTTGCCATTTTGGGCTTCAGTATTTTGCTTGAATTTGGACGCTATTTTGAGTGTCATTTTTGATTGTCACAGAAAGTTTGGACGACATTTTGGTAAATCGATTCTTCTTATTTTTATATCAGGTCGTCTTTTGTTTGAATTGAATTTGATTCTGGAGTATTTGGCTCCATTGTTGCTGTGACGTTCCTATACAATTAAGGTTTGTATAGTTATTTTTGTTGTAATTGTTGTTAATTACAGTACCGTAGAATATCCCAATCGTTGTTTTGAATTTGTCGAAATAAGAAACGGTTGGACTACGCGTAACTCACGTCACAGACAATACAATGTTAAATGCATTCCTGGCATGATGTACAAACAGAGAGCACGAATTGATTGGCTGTTGAGTGATGAAATACTTATAGATGATTATTGTGAGTAAAATAATTAAATAGGGCGAAATATAACCTTTCCGGTTCAAAGAATGTCACGGTTTTGGAGATAAGCTCCTAATTCCAACAATCTTCCAATGGCGTGCGTCTCAGACAACCAAGTTCAGCTCCCGTCCCGCACGCGTGGTTATGTGAGACCCTTAGGACCTAATTCTACTGACACGAGAATGGGCGAACGTGTGCCTCAAAACCAGGTTGCTTCTGGCAGATGGTGCTCGTTTATCCATGGAAGTGGTCCACCCTAGGGCAAGGAAAACCATTTTTTCAAAACCTCCACTGCCTTGTGCCACATCAATGTCGGAAAAGGCTCATAAGTCAATATCGAGGAAAGATCCGGTTAGGCAGTCCGAAGTTGTATTCCCTCCTTCGACGGTATCGTTGCCCCAACGTATCAGCCTAGCACTTAATTTGGTTCCAGTGGTGCCGTGAGATGGAGCAGTTGCTGTATTGGCAACAGCTAGTTCTCCTATTGAACTGCTCTGGCATACATCTCAACGCATTAATTGAGAGGACACTCCATTGCCTTCTATGGATAATAACACGGGAAGAAGTAGATACGGTTTCAAAGCAGTGGCTCGACTGGCGAGAGCTCAGCGTCTGGGGCTGCTTTCGACGGTGGGAGAGATTTTAAGCTGTGATTAACAATGCACTAAAAAGGCCGAATGTCGATTTGGTTGCCCTTCATGAGACCTGATTACAAGAAACTGGAAAGCTAATAGAAAGAGATTACAAGTTTTTGGAAAGAAAGGGGTTCTGATGAGCCTCATTGCATGGAGATAAGTTTGCCGTGCGAAACAGCCTACTAATAGCATCAGAACCGAGCAGCAGCGGTAGAGAATGGATTTAAACTTTAAATCTGAAGTGCATTACTGGTACAATTACGTTGGTCAAAGATTAGGCACCGACGCTCTGTGCAAAACGTTTTTTATCGTAAACTCACAACAGTACTCAAAAAGTGCTACAAAAGAGGTGTAGTGGTATTGTGTGATTGTAATGCCAGAATTGTTGCAGATTACTATTCTTGGCAAAACTGTGTCGAAATGCACAGCGCCTTTTAGAACTGCGCACACAGTTGAGTCTTTGTTATAGTAACACTTTCTTTCAAACAAAACAACAACATACAGTCTCTCGGAAACATCTTCGCTCGAAGCATTGGCATTAGCTTGATCTTATTCTTGTAAGGCACACTGATATAGGAATCGTGCTCATCACCAGATCATATCAAATCGCAGACTGCGGCAGACTGCATGACGATGTGCAAATGACTATTTGACTGAAATTATCCGCTGGAACTTTTCACGGTATGTATGATGGGATCAAAAGAGCCATTGGTCCAAACAAACTTAAAGCGGCTCCCATTAAGTCTTTATCTGGTAACCCGATTGTCGATAAAGCTCAGCATATGGAAAGTTGGGCGGAGCACTTATCGTCTCTCTACTCTAGGGACAGTACGGTTTTAACACATGTACTTGAAAACATTGAGCGGTTGAAAACCATTGAAAACCATTACGGTTGTCTCAGATTATGCCATCACACGACACCATCCATCTTTGCTTACCAAAACTGTTCTTGGATGCCTCTATACCAATGCCCAATGCTTGATTAACAAATTTGCCGAACTCGTCGCTCGGTTTGAGACTAAACGACCTCAGCTAATTGCCATTACCGAAACTTGGCTGAGCCCGGAAATCCACGATTGTGAGTTAGAGATTGCTGGTATGTCACTGCTCCGCCGAGACCGTGCATCACGTGGAGGAGGTGTGGCACTCTATTATGATCAGAGACTCAAGTGCAGAGAAATGACGGATTCCGACTTGGTGCTTTAGGACACGCTATGGTGTTTGTTGACAACGGCTACAGGCGATGATTGCACAATCGGCGTAATTTATCGCCCACCAGCAGCCCCGGAAGTGTATAATACGAATCTACCCGACAAGCTACGCTTGATTGCCTCGAGATATCATACCAGAATCTTGATCATGGGAGACTTTAATCTGCCTAACTTGCTGAAGACGAACAAAATTTCTCACACCTCCACTGCTGCCATCTTCCAGCAGCTGTTTGACGAAATTCCCTTGTATAATCACGTTGAAAGCAATACAAGATACAGAGGAAGAGATATGCCTTCAATGCTCGATCTTATCTTGACAACTGAAAAGGACTCCGTCGAAAACCTTACATACGATTGTCCGCTAGGTTCGAGCGACCATTTGGTCTTGAATTTTGACTACCTATGTCGAGCAGAGCGAACAAACGATAGAACAAAATTCATCAGAAAGGTATGCCTATCAAAATTATCAAACGCCCTAAGTTTGATTAACGATTGGCAAATTGAAGACATAGGAGTAAAAGAGCAGTGGTGTAGCATTTTGACCAAGCTAAACCGGGAAATCAACTCAAACTCAGCATTCGTACCAAAACAGTGTGGAAAGGCATTCGAATTTAAAATCCGCAGTCGCACTCGGAAATGGATTAAACTGCGAAATATGGCTTGGAGAAACCATCGCCGGTTAACCACCGATGCCACATGGGAGACCTTTAGAAAACTAAGAAACCAGGTCATTAAACTTATTGCTGAAGACAAAATACAGTATCAAGCTGTCATAATGTCTAAAATGGAACGGAATCCCAAGCTTCTTTACCAGATTGTGAACAAGCAGTGTTCAGTGAAACCAGGAGTTGCGGCCTTGCGGACGCCCACTGGAATGACCACAAATGCAGCTGACACCGCGGATGCTTTGGTAAATTATTATGCTACAGTATTTTGTCCAAAGGAAAGCGTGGATATACAAATGGATCCAGAAATAACGCATCCTCTACCATTGGACACAATAACCATCAACAAAGAAGAGGTGCTGGGAACTCTACTATCGTTGAATCCCAGAAAATCCCCTGGTTGTGATAAAATTACCCCGAATATACTCAAGCATTGTGCACAATCTCTATGCGGACCTCTAACTCAGCTATTCTGCGAATCGTTGTCGCAAAGTGTCATACCGACTGAATGGAAATCTGGTATAATCTCCCCGATTTTCAAAGGCGGGGTGCGTTCGGAGCCCGCAAATTACAGACCTGTTACTTTGTTGTCCGCCGTATCCAAGGTACTGAAAGGATCGTGGCAAAAAAACTGAGCAAATACCTTGAGGAAAATAAGCTATTTTCGGGAGCCCAACACGGTTTTAGAAGGGGATACTCCTGCCTTACTAACCTTCTCCTTACCCTTGACGACTGGACTCGAGCAGTGGATGCTGGGGATACTATCCATGTATGTTACCTCGATATGTCGAAAGCGTTTGACCGTGTAAACCACAGTATTCTCTTGCAGAAGCTGGAACGTTGTGGTATCACTGGCAGTCTGTTAGCATGGTTAGAAAATTACCTGACTGATCGGTTTGTTCAAGTCTCTGTGGACGGTGCTCTATCGAAGTCGGTAGCCGTGACAAGTGGAGTGCCTCAGGGATCCGTCCTCGGACCAATCCTCTTCGCGCTTTATGCTAATGACATACCAGCTCTCATCAAATGCAAGATCGTACTGTTCGCGGACGATATAAAAGTGTGGTCGAAGATAAGTAAGTCGGAGGACTGCGAACTGCTCCAGAAGGATCTGGACAACCTCCAGGCTTGGTCCCTAAAAAATCGCATATTTTTCAATTTCCAAAAGTGTCACATGTTAAACATTGGCAAATATGTGGAGTACCAGTATTTTCTTGGAACACACAGCCTCTCGTAGGACCATGGAACAAAGGGACTTGGGTGTGTTAATAAGCAACACCCTAGGGATGTCGAGCCACTGCAACTACGTCTATCGCAAAACATCACAGAAATTGTCACTCCTAAAGAGAGTTTTCGGTAGGTTCTCAAAACAGACAATTCCCTGTATTATAAATACGTACATCAGGCCCACGATTGAATATGCGGTTCAAGCATGGTCGCCATGGCTTAAAAAGGATGTTGCGACTTTGCAACGAATATATCATCGAGCTACCAAACTTGTCACCGGACTCAGCCGGAAACCCTACAATGAGCGAATCAAAACGCTAAATTTTTATTTGATTATCCCGTCGTCGTCTCCGATTGGATTTGATCAGACAATAACGAATACTTCGCTTTGGGATTTAAAGCGAAGCGAATTTGCGAAGCGAAGCGAATTTTGTTGAATATTCGCTTCGCTATCGCCATGGCGAAGGGCAAAAATAAACTTCGCTAAAAATTCGTTATACTTCGCTTCGCTTAAAACGAAGTGCAAGTTCAAAATTCGCCGTAAACGAATATTAGCGAAGTCTTCGCTAAAAGCGAAGAGTGTTCATTTTTGTACTTTAATATTTTAACCCTTTGTCTACGGTAATTGTTTTTAATGTTGACACTTGTTGACTTGTTGATAGACAAAGGCCAGACAAGTGCACTCCGATGGTGACTGAAGGTACCGACGTAAGCTACTTAGCAACCGACTGCTTGTTTAATTGCTATAAGCTAACATTTGAGGCGGTAACTAGAGTTACGGTCAGTAGACAAAGGGTTGTACTTTTTTGTAATTTATTATTTTGAATGTATTCGTGTAGGTGTGTGGCCGGATGCGAAGGGCGTGGGTGTTTTGATCTGCTTGGGTGTTTGCCGCTCTGCGTGGGTGCTTGCCGCCTTGCCTGGGCGTTTGTTTCTTTTGCGTGCGTGGTTGGAGGACTATAAATTGGATGAAAATTTAATTGTCTCATCACAGTCTTATCATGAGCACCCCGAAGACGCACCACAAGTCGGACAAGGACAAAGACTAGGCCTCGGCCAAGAAGTCCAAGAGGAGCCCGACCCTCAAGGTCAAGCTGCCGTCCAAAGACCCGTGGACCCCCAAGTCCTCCAGAAAGAGGTCTCCGCGCCGTCAGATGATGATGATGATAACGACTTTCATCACACCACCTACCGACACAAGCCTACCAGATCACCGATCTGGAACTTCTTCACGAAGGAGGGTGTGAAGAAAAGTTCGAAGGTGAGAGATGCTCGAGCTCTTTGCCAAGTCGAGGATTGTGGCCAGTCCATCGCCCGGCCTCAGGGAACCCCCCAAGGCATGGTCGGCCACATCATGTCGAAGCATCCGGACGTTTCTAAGCAGTTTCTAAACCAGAAGGCCAAGTTGGAGACTGAAAAGGTGAGTTAGACTCAGTTTGACGCAACCTTCGCTATACTTCGTTTAAACTTTGCTATACTTCGCAATAACTCGCCATATACTTTGTTATAGATCGCTTAGTACTTCCAAATACTGTGCATGAACATCGTTATATTTTGCAATAGTTTGTTGGAAATGAAGCTCAACTGTTTTTCTTTCTTTTCTTTTCCAGAAGAAGCAGCAGCAGTCCCAGTCCAGCTCTGGGCGAGTCAAGATCGGGGAGTCATCCAAAAGCTCTTCAAGAAGGCCCTCAGTGACCCCGATCACCCAGGACTACAAGTTCGGCGGCAGCGCCAGTGCTCCCAAGAAGTACAACCCGAAGAGTCCTCTCCAGCTGAGGACCAACCTGGAGATTATAGCCTACCTTGCCGGTGCCAACCTTTCGTTCCGCCATGTGGAGAATCGCCACTTTATCAGGTATTTAAAATGACAAATTTACAATTACAAGTTGTTACCTTCTTACTTGAAAGATAATTTCGATTTCACTTTGCTATACTTCGCTTAAACTTCGCTATACTTTGTTATATATTGCTATTTTTCGATTAAAAATCACTATAATTTGGATATATCGCTATTACCTTCGCTATTATTCCAGGTATTCTCAGTCGCTGGACCCGAAGATCAACATCCCCAGGCAGATCATGTTCTCCAGGCACATCTGTACCCTCCTCTTCAAGAATGTCGAGGAAGCCATGGAGAAGAAGCTCGCCAAGGACCTGGCCAACCTCCTGGGAGTTGGATTCACCAGTGACATGTGGACCAGCCGCTCCAACCAGGGGTACCTGAGCTTGACCATCCACTACATTGATCCCGACTGGGTCATGCAGAGCAGAGCATCGAGTTGCTCTTGGCCAACTTGGACCCAACCACCCCACCATCCATTCAGATGCCGGAAACCGCGTGCCAAGATCTTGAAGGTTTTCTCCAAGAGCACCAAGACCTTGATCTTGATCCGGAATTGGCCTTTGGCAGCGTCGACCAGTCCCAGTCCCAGTCTCAACCAGCCCCAGTTCCTACCTATGTCAAGGAGATGAATGAGTGGATGGCGTCTCCCCTGGAAAAGGAGGACATCGATGTGCTCCAGTACAGCAAGATGAAGGCCAAGTAGCGTCCTCTACTCGCCAAAGTCGCCCAGTAAGTTGTTTCAAAGTAAAAGGTCACATATTTTCCGTTTGATTATAATTTATTCTCGTTATTCGCCATACTTCGCTATAATATTCGCTAAACTTCGCCATACTTCGATATTATTCGCTATACTTCGATATATTATTTTCTATTCTTAGATGTAGTATTGCTATACTTTGATATAGTATTGTTATGCTTCGAAATAGTAGTTTAACTTTTGCACCCCCTGGAACCTAATACAAAATACTCAACCTGTCTCATTTTCTTTTAGAATGGTCCACGCCATCCCGGCTACCTCGGTCTCATCAGAGAGGGTCTTCTCGGAAACTGGACTCGTGACCAAGCCCACCCGAAGCCTTCTGAACAACGTGAGTGTCCACGAGCTCGTCTACATTCATGAAAATTACGAGAAAGTGCTCCCCTACACGAAGAGGATGAAGCTCCGCATCCAGGAGTTTACCAATGGCGAAGGTACCAGCACTCAGAGTCAGCAGCAGCTCAAAGACCAGGATGACCCTGAGGCCAACCTTGAGGATGTCGAGTTTGTCGACACCCAGGAGCTCACGGCGGGGGCCTACTCCCCTCTGACTGGAGGCAGCCGGACAAGTTCCAGCACCAGGTCCAGGTCCAGAACCCCGGTCTCAGAGACCGAGGAGGAGCCTAATTTCCTTTGAGAGAACAAGGTTTTGTATATTTCCAATTCCAAAGCTCATGAAAAAGTCCTCCCTTGTCAAATAAAAGTTCTTTCATGGTCAAAAAATAATTTATTTCTGAATTCGTTTTATTTCAGCGAAGAATAGCGAATTTAAACGAATATTAGCGAATTATAGCACTTTATAGCAAGGTTTTTTGTCGAAAACGAAGTTTTTGGGGGACATCGAAGTTGAGCGAAGATTATTCGCTAATATTCGTTATGACGAGTCTGCGTACATTTTCTCTGCAACCCGTCATCACCGAGTAAGACAGTTTCCAAACAAAGGGTTTAGAGCGTTTTTGTCGAATAACACTCGGTTGGCACCAGTTTCCAGATAAACATAAGTGATTCCGGTATACGAGAGTTCTCAGAAAAGAAATTAACAAAAGATACATTTTACACCAACATTCTTCAACCAGATTTTATTCCCGGAATTATTTTTACTCCTCTTTTAAACCTCGTGGATCGATTTTTAAAAGTATTATTCATTAAAATTTTATTTGTATATTCTACGGTATTTAAAGCAATTTGATGTTTTACCGTAAGTCTCGAAGCCTAACTTTCTGCGTAAACAACGTTTGTGCAGCGCATAAACTCGACAGCACACACTCACACAGCAAAAACCTGACCCATAAACGTCAACTAAGTTGAATCTGTTAAAGCTTTTTGGGGTCAAGGTCGTTGCTCAAACAAAAAATACATGAAGTGTTGTGCTCACGCCCCGTCGCTTAGAAAGCACCTGCGTTTGCGATGAGATCGGTTTAGGTCAATGCATGGACGACCATTTGAACATTGTTGTACTTTGTGATAAGCCTATTGAACAGTGGCACACAAGCATACGTTTATTTACCGCCATATCGAAGGCTATCTGAACCTGATCTTATTGTCATCACATGATAACGGCAAACGGCTTGAAACCGGTTGTGGTGTGTAAGGGATAAGGGTGTGAGCACTTCAATACATTGGTCGTTTATAATCGCCTTGAGTGCCTGACCAAGTATCACTTTGTGTTCCTGTATTTGAACATCTCGTCTCTTTGTAAGAACGCTATATATCAGTGGCATACAAGTATACCTTTGTTTACCGCTTTTCCACTGTTTCAAGGCTCACTGAACCTGATCTTATTGTCTCCACCTGATGACGGCAAACAGCCAGAAACCGGTAGTGGTGTGTAAGGGATGGGGATGTGAGCACCCCATTATATATATAGTTTAATTCATGCCTAACATAATTTATCTCATTTAGGAAATTAGTTAGTAATAAACACATCCTGCAAGTACGGTGTGTTTTGACGAAATTTTGTTACACTTGTCCTTACAATTTATCGATTGCATTCTTGCAAATAACGGGATTTTCATTCTGGCTTAATCCATCGTTTGTCAGCGTTTCATAAATTAAATAGTCGGTTCGGTCATGAAAAACGTACGTGCCAATCGGCCATCATGTTCGGACGTGTATCGTCACACGTGGATCAAGGATCGATCGATCGACCGAAATAATCGATTGATTAAAATTCAGTCGCGCCGTGCGTGCGTGTGTGCTCCTCTTGATATCGACTGTAACGCAGAAATGCTACGTCGAAGCGTCTCCTTCAATGCGGAATTCTGGAACGACGTTAACAGAAACCTAGTGATCGAGATATTGCAAGATTGCAGGAAGCACAGATCCATAGATATATTTGTAGATGATATGTGGATAAAAGGCTATGCCATACAAGACCCATAAAAATGTACATCGGGTCGGATGGTAAAAATATCAAAAACATTGTTAGAGATTATTCTCATATGGGCACCTATTGATTTTTTTGAAAAAATACCTCAATGGTTTCAGATTGTACCAAGTGAGTAGGTAAACTGTTCCATAATTGCACATTGCGAACGGAAAATGCATATTTGCGGCAGCTCAACCTGCTATGCTGCTGGTAAAGTTTAGATTGGTGACCACGCAGATGTGTCTTATGGGAAAAATGAAACAAACGACTGCAAGGATGATTTGTTTGATTAAGCACTGTCCAAATGAAGATTAGTGCTCCTTGTTGCCGTCTGTATTGAGCCGGATGCAAATTCAATATTTTAAGTCGCATTTTGTATGGATAATTAGAAAGTCCCAGGACGAGTTTTGTCGCTCTGCGCTGTGGAGTTTCCAATAGCTGAGTATCTTTTTTCAACCAAGGAGGGTGGATGTAGGTTGAAATAAATGTGCAATGTTGGTCAAACGAACCTCGGACTCTTCTAAGGAGGCCCAAGTTGCTTTCTGCTTTGTTGGCAGCGAGTCGACATTGCATTGAGTTTCCTAAGTCAGACTGGATAATCTGACCAAAATCTTTTTCGGAGGAGGCGGGTTTAATGACAGTATGACCTATATAATATTTTCTGTT
>JACCGJ010005060.1:0-16785 GCA_013407085.1 Atriophallophorus winterbourni | reverse complement strand
ATATTAAAAATCCGCGTTGTTTATTACGTTCACCATGGAGTTTGTCGCGAATGATCAGTAAAAAGGTAGACTGAATCTTTCATGGAACTTGCAAAACCTGTAGTTCTGTAGTTTATGACTATCAATATAAGATGGTTTATTGATTTTTACCAATAAAGCGTGATATTGGTTCAAGAAATTTGGTTTCGAACATTTTGAGTACATGGTTCGAATTTGTTTAAGATTAAATTCAATTTAAGGAATATTTATGATGTGGCTGTTTCCAGATGTGTTTCTAGTAAAATTATCAATTTCTTATACATATAGTGGCTCCTTATTGTATCCTATTAACAACGAAGCCATAACATAATATTGAAGCGTTCAAATGGCTCAAACGTGAGAGGAATATATAGCTATGCGATTTAGGCTATAATATTTAACCCAATTGGAACACAAGCAAACACGCTCCTGAAAATTATATTGCTATATAATAAGAGGATTTTAGTTAGCATTCAGACCATGAATGTTTAATTACATAGTACAAAGCATACACACAAAATGGTTATCCAGTAGAATTAGAACATCCTAGCTCCTTGTCTAGTCGGTGAAGTCGAAACACATGTACTGCATATCGCCGAAGTAACTGTTGGTAAACACAGCTCCTAAACGTCTTGATGGGGAATAAAAAAGTTTGCCCTGTGTATCACAATAGTTCTAAAACAAATTACTGAAAAATATATTTCTAAAGCACTTGTCAAACCACACTCCACCTAAAGCTTTATCAATTACGCTTACTTCTGCATCGAGTAGTTTCTGCAAAGTAAATAGTGTGGAATTTTCTTTTTTTAACTTTCATTTGATAAAGTAGTTTTTTGTCGCTCTCCGTAATTTACTTTCAGTTTTACCTGAAATATTGAAAACTGACATTTCAACTAACATGCAATTTAAAATAGTGAGTCAGACAGAAAGGCATAAATCTCATTATTTCTCTGGTAATTTGGTTTTAATTTATTTTCATTTTTTCTTCCAATAATTTTCAAACATTTCAAAACAGTTATATCACAAACAAAAATTGCGCAGTTTTGATGGCAGTTGGAAGCGGACGCCTAAGCTTGCATAGAATCCTGTCAAACTCAGTCTGTTCTGTAAATTAAGCTTATCAGGAAAGAAAAAATACTATTTTTCTAGACAATAAATGGTTTTTACAAAAAGTTTGAAATAGGCGTTATGAAAACCCTCATGAATTAAGTCTAAAATTTTCTTACACTGGTAGAAAAGATGAAACTTTCATTGAGATTACCATAACCACTCAAACGTGTTAATGAAAATTAGGCTTCATCAAAATTGCACCATATAACTTGATCACCACTAGTTTTTTTAAATCCCTACCTTACTTATTTTTACTCAGATAGTAACCATTCTGACCGTCCCTGAATTGTATCATCATGTAAAAAGTGCTTGCCCCATGGATCAGTGTTAGACATGGACCATAATAAGCCAACAACAAAAAACAACTTTTCTCTTTTCTCTTTTCTCTTTTTCTCTTTTTCTGGCTCTCAAAATTCTCTTATTCCAGTGAACCATTGAAGGAGAGGCGTTATTTCCCCACTATTTGCAGTTCGAAAACTTAAAAGCGATTCAATTTTCTACGAGTTCGTATAAGCTTCACCTAAGAGACTTTTCTGCAAAATGCAGAACAACGGTAGTCTTTATTTGCTTCAAGTTGTGGTTCTTAATAAATGGTAAAAGACGCGATGCGACTAACTGTATCTCTTCGAATGAAAGTGTTTATATCAATGCACTACTTTAAAATGCCATATCTTTAATAAAATCACATCCGGTTACGCATCTTTGGATTCATCGATACCATTAAGTGTATCAAACAATCATCTCCGATGGCACACTATCTACTGTAATCTAGTTATGGTAGATATTTAGTTTGCAAACATTTTTAAGATTGATCGAAGACCGTGGGGCAATCCCACTAGATGTTCAACATTCTACCTGTGGATTCACTGCATCCCGTCCAGTGTAACATTGAAATACATCGAGTTTCTGCGATCTTGATTGTCATTTAACTATAATTGTTTACCTGTTTAGCTGGCGCATTTCGAGACGTCCAAAACAACAAAGCAGATTGCGCAGAGATATATTTTCAATCCCGATTAGTCTCACGATAATAGATTCTGTAATATGATTAATTGGTCTATTTTATTATCTGTTCAAATTATGTTTCATCAGGTATTAAGAAATATTAGTATTTAATTCGAACAAAATGTATACTGGAATTTCATTACAGATTAACTTATAGTATTTTTACAAGCATAATACCGAGTTCCGTTTTTATACCACCTATATTCGTTTATATGAATAAACATCTGTAAAAGTTTAGCAAAAATTTCTAAGATAATCTAATGTTGACTGCTTAATCTGGCTAACATTCATCCAGCTTTTTTCAACTTCATATTGTTGGTCGTAATAAATTACTGGTTTATTGAATCTGCATAAATATCAAAATGAATTGAAATTTTTCAATCGCCATTTCGTCGCAGTTTTCACTGTAATATTCTGAGTGTAAAATGAATCTGTGTTTACTAGTTTTGAACAACGTTCATTGCGATAAAATTATCTTTCTCCTATTGGTTGCTAATATCGATATACAAGATGGATCCACAATCTAAGGCAGTGGTTCCTAACGGTTTTATACATTGCGGCACACTATTGAGTTCTTTATATTTTCACGGTCACCTATCACGTCAGAAATCCAACCGCGGCACAGTGGTAGGTACCCTTGATATAAAGCATAGCAACGCTTTCTAATTGTTGTTGTTGGTCTTCTTCGGTCGATGTCGACCATGGATGTACATCACAATCGAATAAATTTTCATGTTCTACGGCTTGTTCAACGACTAAACTTTCCAATTCGGGAGGAACAATCTCTTCCGCAGTGCTTGCAACGATAGTCGATAGAGCTAGGCTGATATGTTTGGACAACGATGCCGTCGCAGGATTTGGCAG
The DNA here is from genome assembly GCA_013407085.1 of Atriophallophorus winterbourni. Classification (NCBI taxonomy): domain Eukaryota; kingdom Metazoa; phylum Platyhelminthes; class Trematoda; order Plagiorchiida; family Microphallidae; genus Atriophallophorus; species Atriophallophorus winterbourni. The sequence continues at coordinate 13,788 of JACCGJ010005060.1, read as the reverse complement.
GAGGAAGTTGAATATAACTTCGGACTGCCTAACGGGAATCCGGATCCGGAGCTTCCTAATTAATATACGCGAAACGTTTAAATTCAAGAAATGAACAATTTCAAATTCAAAAATTACGGCGCTGTGGCGGCTTATCAGTAATATTTATAAGGGACATTAATATGCCACAGTGCAATTATTTGGAACCACTGCTCTAATGAAAGGACACCTATCTCCGGCTAAAGCAGAAACACGGTAAAAAGAATGGAAAACCACCTACTGGACAAACGGAGGCTAGTAAACTTCATCAAACCTTGTAATAGCATTAGTACGCATTTGTTTCACTTCGGTGTAGAAGTGATTGTAGATTATTCGAACATTCTTTAAATTGTTAATATCTACAATCGTTAATCCCAGGCGCTATTGATGGCAAGATTCATGGAATACCATCAGTGCATCAAACCTTGTAATAAATTCAAATAGCAGCGCTATAACATTGATAATTGCAGTTGGTAATTGGCCATCAACACATATATTTGATCGAAGGTAGTTTCGTGACTATTCATAAAACATGTTTTTGTGACAGATTTCTACGCACTCATTACAAATGTCTGTATGTGTATATGAAATCCCAAATGCTAGTCGGTCGAAATGCTGCGTGGTCATAGACTATTGGTAGTTTGTGATATTGTCAGATTGCTCAAGAGCTAATAGTTCTCAGAAATAGAACTATTGAAGCGGCCGTTCTACTATAGCAAATTTTCGCATGCAGTTACGTATATTTTGCTAATCTTTTTCGCAAATGACGGTTAGAAGCACACCATTTTGAATTTCATCTGGTAGAACTCGTTTTTAAAGATTGATTTTGAATGAATCATGTATAAAAAAAACTACTGCTCACCACAAATACAAAGTTAATCAGAACGAGGCTTGAGTTCTATGATTTTCTATTTTCATGTTTAGTTAAAACCTGACAAATAGGTTATCAAACTGTACCGTAGAAACACAGTTAACATATTGCTGAAAATAAATGTGGTTCCTGTGAGAGATAACACAGAGACTATGGAACCAACCACCGTCTTCTATGAAATCTGATTAAAATAGCTTGGGGCCTAAATTGAATGTGATTTACGTTCTTGTAGAGCGAAATTGCCTGTACCCGGTATTGATACCTTATTTTTCCATCCAGTAACAACAAATAGCTAGTCCAAATTAATCACACTTACCATGTTTATTCAAAAAAATTTCATCTTGTACTTTTGAAGCCTGTTCTTCAAACGTTAATTCTATCAATACTGGATAGTTTCCGGTATAATTTTACGAGTTACGGGAAATAATTCTTGTTGAATTGAGTTCCACGTTGGTGGTTTCGGAGATGTTTATCATCTCAATGATAATACTGTACTTGCGACAAGTGCACGCTTGAAAATAATTCACAAAAGTTTGATTTTTATTTTATTTTAATTTTTACCAATAAATTGTATTTTTCAACGGAATTTGATGGTACTTTGATCTACAGGAGAGTGATTCAATCGGGAGGTCTTCCAAATGTTTCTAGATGCTTTAATACAAAAGCAAATGGAAAAGAATTCTAAAAAACTGGTAGTTGTACGGGAATGTTTTATGCGATCTCGAAGCACGTTAATAATACTCATATAGTCATGGGAGTATTATTAGTTTATGTTGCTCGCAAAAGAACAAAAACATTATTTAAACCGAGAAAACTATCAAACATATCGAGACACAATAAAAATGACTCTACTGTTCGGAAAACTAAAAACAAAAACATCAGGAATAAAGTGTCAACCTCTAGCTACCGTACATCACAGATAACATTTTATCAGTAATTTAAATTGGAAGTTGAATTGAATAAGGAGTACGTTTAAGCTAATTCGAAAATGCTCAAATACTAATAAAGCCTGCGAACAGGTTAACGATAAGTGAACAATGATTAACTGCAAACTTGAATAGAATGTATGTAATGAAGAACAAAACACCATGTGATTTAATTTTGTGAGATAATTGGGTGAATATATATAATTCATAAATTTACTGACTGTTCATTGATCTTGCTTTGAGCATCATTCATTGACAAATCCATAATCTACAGTCCCGAAACGCTTCGCACTGTAACACTTTTTCCAATTATCGGTGTAGGATAACCCTAGTATTGATTGATGACAAACGTTTCTTGATATCAAAAACAAGATTGAACGTTACCTCAGAACAACAAAATACTCCGTGTTTGAGCATTGCTACTTCTCTCGTTGGATGTTTAGACAATTAACTTTTTGACTGCACAACATGTTTCATTTTTGCAGAGCATCTTTGGAACAATTTGAGTGAACAACGCTTGTGGCTCCCTTCTGTATTTGTATACAATGGTTAATTGGTTTAATTGGCTTATTTTGCTCACCGAGAGAGTTCAATGCAGAACACGTTTTTTGTACAGACAGTAATCCTTGATCTCGAAATATTTTTCTTTACGCAGAATGAAAAAGAAACCCAAATTTTAATTTAGAATAACTTCAGAAATGCATGTACTGTTGTACATCCATTTGATAAATCTCCATAATATATTTCACGTCGCATGTGTTCGCAGCGTATGCGTATTTCATACAGTAAAATGAAATGTTAGAATGCTGCTGAATATCAAACCGCTTTCATTATTGAACTTTAGGTCATCTATGGATTGTTTTGTAATGAAACATTTTGATAGTGTACAATTTCCCACTATCAAATCTATTTCGTATTTTCTTGAAATAACATTGTTGCATCTGAAAAGATGAAAGTGACGAGAAATTTAAATGTTGAATTGTTACGACATCAAAAGATGCTAGCGAAACATATTTAAAATCAAATTGGAGATCGGAATCATGCTAATTGATGACCTGCGCGCAACCTCATCTACTGTGATTGGCTGAGATTCTTGTGTGACCTCCATGCAGGCGCGTTCTAATTAGTCGTCAATGCCATTAATTTGATTGGATTTTGGGGTTGAATACCGCACTACGCGAAATACACAAATGCGTCGAGTTCTGTCCAAAGCGATAATTTACGTTTCATTTAAATCGAAATGGCATTCGCTATCGATGTGGGGTCACACGCGTCACATAAATAGGAATGATCCCACAGGCCTTCGAAACAAGTTTCGCGGATGATGTCATCAAGTTTGGTAACGGGGCCATTTAGGAATCCAACGTAAAAGCTTGGAGAACCAAAATGAACTTCGATTACGTACCTGAGCTGAATATATTCATTACTATTAACAACCAAACATATTAACCAGTATGACTAAACAGGCGCATAAAATGTTTATAAATGATGTATAATTATCCCTAGATCCGCAAGCTAGTTTGAAGTAGCAAGAAAAAATAAGTCAAGAATTAAGTTGATTCGAATAATATATTTAACCATGTTCAGTAACTCGAATGACCGCTAGTAGCGAATGGATTGAATGAAGTTATTATCTGCCAATCTTTCGGAGTCATTCGGAATGACAATCCACATTGACGGAAAATGCTTACCACTAAACATTTATATATAAATATGCTACTTAACCTTTATCAGTAGCACAACTCATTTAACTGACCAAATTAATATTTCTGAACTGTTTTCGAATGGAACAGCATTACCGCTTGAAACGGTTGACGGTAAAAGTTTGAATTATTTTGAAAATGGTGCCGTAAAATTCATCTCTAAATATTAGAATTTTCGTGGTCAATTCTTTATTTCAAAATTATCATCCAACAAAAGCAACTACGAGATACGTTGTAATTGACATCAACAAAAAAATTTCTATCTAATTATTGAAACAATGTAAAATTTTTAAAGCTGCAAGCCAAAGTTTATTAAACACTACAATGAAATGTTAGTTTTTACTTTTCCAAAAACTTGCTGAAAGTTTCATCACGAGGCATATTGTAGCTTTTGCTTGTTGTTTCGGCAGCTAACATTTGTAATCATGAATTTGAATTATTTGGATCTAAACGACTGTCTCAATAGGATGGCGATGTAATAGCTCTGTTGTCTGATTGTTCACATCGCGCGGTTATCACACACCAGTTGATGTGAGCAACATTTTACTTTGGTTCTCCATTAGCGTCGAGAGCGCTTGACCTTGAATCATTATGTAGATTTTGATGTTCGAAAATCGAAGTTCGTTGAACAAACCTTGAACAACAGTAGCTTTATTTTCAAAATTTGTTCTGGTAAATTCATTTAATAAAGTCTGATTAATGTTGAAACATTTTCGTGCATCTAATATAATTTTTTCTTACCAGTTGTCTTTATCTAAAACTTATTTTTAAACAATCTATTTTGAGGCAAACACAATATTTCGGTCATTCAGATTGTGGGTTGCAATATTTACAGAATAAGGACTAATTGCTGACAGTTTGTCACCAATTTCTAAGAAGTATGATACGAATTAGTTTCGACAATATTGTTTCGGGCGTTTTGAGATAATTTCGGCTGATATCACACATCTAATACCAAAAACAAAACCTCATTTTTTCATTGAAATACACCATCTAAATAAGACCACGGAAGAAAATACATATTAGCCTTAATTTTTGCGTGCAAATAATTCAGAGCCCCAGTGTGATGAATACGAAAGTTCCAAAAAACTAATTTACTGAAAAGGTTTTTGATAATGTTTACAAATATCGATTTGTTTGATAAATCGATACATAGTCGTAATCTTAAAAAATACGTTCGGATAGCAATACCAATTCCATCTTTTGTATCATTTTTCAAATCAATCAATATAAAGCGAAAACGCATCTCGATGTTAGATTTTAGGCATTCAATAAATTTCACTTTGTTGTGTGAATTTCACATATTAAATAGGAATTTGAGAAACTATTTTAAAATCAGATTAAATTGATTTATCTCACACATCGATAATATTCAACTTTTACTCAAATCGATATGGAATTGGTATTCTATTGAAGTAGATACGGAGAGACTTTTGCATATCAGAAATTTAGTGTTCTGCAAAACACGTGTTTTTATTGAATCGTCTCATATGTTCCGGTCATTATTACTTCCATTTGCATTTTTCAGACATATCTGCAAGATGTACTTACGAATTTGTCTGATTAGAGGTGAATTATTCAGGAGAACAACAAAAATGTACTTTTCACTGTTAAGGCAACCGAAAAACATTTTTATTCACAATTTTTTAGATTTTCTCCTTCTACGTTAGTCATCACAACAATTATAATTTAATCTTAGAATTTCCCTTTAGTAACTCAAACTCATTTGTAATTTCTCTTTCGCTTGATATTCTAACTATAAAGCTGTCATTACACTTTAACTGAGATGTTCTATCATTTTTTAATTCCATGTCACACGTTATAATAGTATTTTAAACGGAATAACTATAAAAACATTAAAAGCATTCTAATCCTGATCTTACCCTCTACCTGATGAGTGCGAAGAGAATGAAACTAGTCATGGAGCGTGTCTGACGGAAATGCATGCAAATGCGAATTTATTGTTGAGTGATATTCGTTTCCTTATATATTTCGGTGATCACATCCCCACTCCTCACACATCACTACCGGTTTCTGGCTGTTTGCCGTCAATAGGTGGAGACAGTAAGACCAGATTCTGTGAGAATTTAAATAGCGTTATGGTTGTATAAAATGGTAAACGTTTTAGCCACTGATCAATAGGTTTCTTACAAAGAATCACGATGTTCAAATACAGAATCACATTGTAATTCGTTGTCAAGCATTCAAGGCGCTTATGGAAGACCAAAGTGATTTGTTGCTCGCATCCCATGAAATTTAACTTTACTACCAGTTTCTGGCTGTTTGCTTTCATCAGGTGGAGACAGTAAGATAAGTTTAGTGAGCCTTGAAACAGTGGATAAGTGGTAGACACAGTTATACTTGTATGACACTGTTATATGGGCTTCTAACAAAGAATAACGATGTTCAAATACAGACTCATGAAGTGATTCTTGGTTTTTTATAAACGCCTCGTGTGCTTGACCAAGAATCACTTTGTTATTTTGTGTTTGAACATGGTGGTTCTTTGTAAGAACCCTATTTAGCAGTGGCTTACAAGTTAGCCATTTTATAATATTCGATTCCTGTTATCGTGAATGCTCACAATTATATAGCTGAAAAACTGAAAATTGTCCAGCTATATTTGTTCGTACAAGTTGTAAAATTCACGATTATTAATGCAGACATTTGTACAAGTTATGCGAAATTTTATGACGTTTCAATTTCTTTTGGCTGTGCTCCAACGAAACAATCTTCCTTAAATGGAAAATGTTTTTTTCCGGTGACGGTGTGTTTAAACATTGGTTCTTGCTAAATTGAACAGCGTTGAATTTTTATTAATATATTATTTTTATAACTATGAGTTATATACTGGTAAGCATAAGATGTTGAATAACATTAAGGGCTCAATGAGAAGCTAGATAATGCTACCTTTTCTACTATATAGGGGAACTATTTCTCTGCCAGTAAATGTTATATCTGTGATGTGCTACCAATGACCCAGCGTTGGGTTCGACAGAACACAACCGTAACTGAACCTGTGTATTGACCGAATGAATGAATAACGCAAAGTTTGTACAGTGAACGATAATCACAATATGCACCTACGATCGATCGTGATTGATGCTTGATCGATAGTTCGTTCACTGTCTATACTACAGAATGACAGCTTGAAGCAGCACAAATGTTGTGTTAATAATTTGGCTCATTCGAAAATTTAACGTTTTCTGAGTCGCGTTTAAATCCAAGCACGTGTCCTTTCTGTGTTTATAAAACTGTTCCAATCGAAATTCACATTTTATTTTTTGGCAGTATTGTACGATTATTTCGTGATTAAAAAATTGACTCGTATTGTGGGCATTAATTGAACTATATTGGGGTTTTGCCTTGCATAGCAAAACACTTGTATCAATGCTTCCTCGTACCCGATTAAACCCGATTCTCATGTCAAATTTTAGTAATTTCAAACGTACTGTACCGCAGTTTTATTACCCTCTTCTCCTCGTTAACCTAGAGTAATTGAACTCATTGTCAGACCGCAAAACGTTTCTTTCTTTTATTGCGTCATTTACGTATGCTATAGCTGAATGGTTCAAATCATAATTTGCAAGAAATCTCATTGGTCAATTCGCTTGCAGAGATTTTTTAAATTGTGAGTTTTATGGTAAATCGATATACCCCTTGCACACATTTGTTTCAAAACAGCTGTGTGTAATTGAAACAATTTATCCGAAAGGATCTAATTATTCACCACAAATCTTTGAAACAATTGCGAAAAGATGTTGAAATCAACTAACGACGACAAAGATTGGTTCAGGTTTGCATATAATTAATTGTGGGTTGCACTAAATAAATCACACATGAACGCTTTTACATCACATGACATCACACGACTAGTTTAGTGCACTATGCGCAGCTTGAGCTGATTGTTCGTCATAGAACACGAGATGAGAATATGTAAATTCACCGAAATGAAAACATAAGATTTTACATACCGTAAACACAGTAATTTGTTTGATTTGGTTATGTGTTAAGTTAGCTAGCTACTCTTTCGTCAGACACATTTTTTTCTGATCGTTCTCGGCGGTTCTGAGAATAGGGTTGAAAGATCTAAATTTTTCTAGTTCACCTTTTGCTGGATTCTCGCTGAGGGATATCTAGGCAATATTTTCACTGGGCTCTGAGATTGCATGGCCGAATCGGCGGTAACGCTAGTGATCTTGCTAGATCTTTGTGGGTTTTAATTGTCAAGGTAACGTAGGAATGTTTGGGCTTCCGAAACAGATTATGACAATTTCCAGATTGATCTGAAAAGCAGCACCAGGTTTACTCATCGTAAGAAAGGGTGCCTGTGGATGAGTCGTAAAAAGTCAAATACTGAGGGGGGTATCGCGAAATATCTGCATATTTCAACCAGTGTCAATTTGCTTCGTTCGCAATATCGCTCCAATAAAAAATGGGAGAATGAGCCTCAGTCAATTTTGTCGTCACAAACACCCTAAAATATTATGAAAGTAGCAGTTTTGTAACCCATCAAGTGCAGTGTTAGCAACCGCGATCCGTTTCATTTCTGTACACAAAAATGTGACCAGCAGCCTAGGAAACTCGATATTGACTCATACAAAATATTCACCAATAAAGCTGAAGAGAATTTCCAGTCCCGTTGTGTAAGTTAGGTTAATCTCACTAAATGATAAAATTTGAATACTAGAGCTTGATAATTATACCGCAATAAGATGCAATGAGGGATTAATCTACGGGCCAGTTTTAATTAATATTCCTGGTGCATAATCGCATTATTGAAGAATTCATATGAATGCGAATAAAATATTTTTCTTCGTTCGTAATCTTTGGTTCAATTGAAACTTCATTATTGATAACCAGTGCAACAAATATTCATAGGAAGACAACCCTGCACTAATTACCCTAGATCAAATTGACCTTTTGGAGTCCAAAGGATTGAAACACTTTTACACGGATGAAAATGTTGATCAACGTTTGAATCTACATAGACTCTAAACACTCTTAACACAAACGCTGTTGCAAATGCTGGTTACATTGGGTTGAATTACAAAGCCAACTTCGAAAAGGCGAAAAATATTTTTATCAATTTCAATGTTCTCTCGCATTTGAAATCGTTCTTATCGAAATATCGAATGCCATCAACGGCAGCATTTGGTCTTCTATCAATTCTCAAGGCGTTTGTCAGCCAACCTTTTTGATTGACTTCTCGGGCTTACGAGGTGCTGCATTGGACGAGACAGCACCGCCACAAGTGCCTAGCAGCGGGATTTCCTCGAGACTGTCTGTGGGTATTTCTAGTAATAACACCGAAAAACAGAAACAAATTTATATTAATCGAATGTGGTCATCAGTCACATTCAAGACATAGGAATATGAAAACCTTTTCTGCTTTGTAAAACAAATACTGAGTTGTATATTCTCAGTGCAGCATATCAGGTTTGAAATTACTGAATACTTTAGAGGATTATCTATATAGAACAATATAGAACAATTTGAATACATTGTAATATAATCGTGCGGTGTTTATGTGAGAAAAATGCAAGCAAAATATCTTTTTTGTTCTTGGTCATGGGATCAAACCTAGTTTACATGAGTGTGGGCTTATGTGATTGAACAGGTTGCTCGTATCAAACTTATCCGACAGTGACATACCATTCCTCCACTGTTTCAAGCGCATAGGGATCTTGATCCTACTGTCCCTACCTGGTGAGTGCTAACAGAACGAAGCCGATCGAGATGTGTGTATGTGTGTGTTTCTATGAAATTGCATGCAAATGAGGTTTTGGTCATCGTCATGTGATCGAACACTGTCTACATGAGTGCGGTCTCATGTGAATAAACAGGTTAATCGTGCCAAGCATATCTCACAGTGGCATACGTGCGCAACTTGTTTACCCTTCCTCCACTGTATCGAGCGCATGATTACCATGTTCCTACTGTACTTACCTGATAATTGCAAATTGCACGAAACCGGTCGTGGGGTGTGTTTGTGTGGAAATGCATGCAAACGAGTTTTTTGTAATTATTATATTTTGGTTATATTCCTTATGATCACTTTGAAATTATGATGCTTACTATATAATAAATCTTTGTTGTTTATTTCAATATACTTTATTTACGCGAATAAAGCTAAGAGGGAAACTGATACTATGGATGGTGTAGCTAAGATGTTTTTGATCGATCGAGTGACCGTATTTCATAAAAATGAAAGTTAGTAATGAATACTATAGAACAGTTTGTTGGCATCGTTTTTTTCTAACACAGAAGCTTCATCCGTCAGTAGAACACTTAAACCTGATTCACGTTCGTACTTGCACATTTGTTCTGATGTGTCAATCTGTATCAAATGCGAAACATTAGCAACAAACTTGCTTATTTATATTCGTGAACTTAGCGGTGAGAATGATGATATACTGAAAACCAAAGAAATCTAGTCTTATAAGGATTATAAAAACTGATAACTATGAATGACAATGATTAGTTTGGTTGTACTGCTTGAGAAAACTTTCTGTTGTTCACGAACAGAAAGCGCACTGCGTTTTGTCGATTTTTTTAAAATCCAAAGGAGTAAGCGATAAATAACTGATTTAATTTGCCAGTGATTCCCTTTAAAGGCAACCTTGATAAGAAATGCAAATTTTCATTTAAAACGTTTGAACCACTACGTATGTATTATAACCATATAGAGCTTGCAAATCCCAGGAAAACATTGCTGTAACTTGGATAGCAGGATTTATAGTATTTTTGTTTCTATAATAATCAAAATTATTCATCAAATTCTTCCTATTTTTATACTTGGTAGATGGCGATATTTTTTACGATACCAAACATTTGGCTACAATGCTCATAACACTACTCCGAACTGTCATTGAAATAACCAAATTTAAAAATTGTCTACAATAACTGGAATGGATTTCGATGTTGATGTCCTGCAAAATTCCTAATTGTATACCTGATACATCACTCGCTATATTTGGAACTATATTCACACATTATTGATAAACGGTTCAACGATTAATAAAGTTAATTTTCACACACACACGTATCTGTCATACTAAAATTAGTCTTTCAAGTTATTATTCGGTAATAGTTTCTAAGTAGCGAAGCCCAACATGTGTTATGGTTTCACATACCAAAAATGAATGTTGCACATATTCTTTCGAGCACACTCCTTGACTCTGATCCACTCGGGCATGATAGGAAAATTGAGATGCCTAAATTTTTCAAGTTGCTCAATCTCAAGTAATCCGAAACTTGAATTTTCAATTAGGGAGCATACTACATATTTGTTGTGTACCTCGACTTTACGCAGTTAACATTACAAGAGTATTTACAGCAAAGATGTTGCCATCACAGCAGTTATTACCCTGATTTCAACAATCATAGTATAAAGTATTTCAAAAGATTCGTATCCACCGTCTAGATAAGAGTATATACTTTGAAGGGTAGTTTAAGATTGATTGATGTTTGCCCTCTAACAAACCTGCAGGACAGTGCTGAACAAATCAGCTAAGTATTGATTTCGTTTATTTGCGGATAGGATTGACTAACCTAACCTAATTCAATACTGTTTATGGTAAGATAGTTACTCACAAACAATTTATGTCTGTTGCATGAGATAAGTGTCCGTAGTACAATCTTTACACCAATTTTTAGCTAAGGTTTAGAACGCGCGTCTCTCATCCAATATTCTCCACGTTATTTGTGATAATGGCAATGGCAATTAACGAGTGGTCCCGTCTTTAATGCAAACTTTTCATGTTTATATGGCGCAGGTGTTTATCGATGCATTCACAGCTTACACAGTTGTATGAAGAATACGGACAAAAATCTATGGATAATGAGAGCCCCTGACTAACATGTGAGACTATATCACATACACAAACTCTTTTCATAAACTGAATCCGTAATTGCCTATGGGTCAGATTTAGCGACCATTGTTAATGTCCCTCTTCGTAGTTTCTGAATGAGACCATTTAAATACGCTCGTATAGTTTCTATGAAATAATACATCGAGTTATAACGAAATTACTGGTATTATACAAGTCTACCTTTTGCTTTTTCCCAAAGCAACGGAAGTTCATATGAAAGGAAACAACAAACCTAAGCATCTGCGTTATTTTACTCAGATTTGTGTTACACGTAACACTGAAAAAGTAATGATTTTATATAATATTGGTAATGTGAATGTACGAGAAAATACTCGTTGCCAGTATAAAAAGTATCGTTTAATTTCATGCAATCAATCACGGTTATAAAGAGTAGAATAATGACAATCGTTTTAAATATTAAATTTCGGAGTCACTGAAATTTATTAAACCCAATACCACATTAATAGTGACAATGCATCTGCCAATTATTATCTTCGGATTCCTTTTGTCGATGTCAAGCATGGATATACATCACAAGCATATGTCGCTTTTATGATTCAGAGCATTTCATGTGTCTGAACAGTCCCATTCAAGTGGATCATTCTCTCCTACAGCGCTCATGGCGACGGTCTGAACTACGTTCAGCCGAAAACAGTATCTACTTGTTCCCAGCTTAAACTTATCAGTTTACACAAACCCTCTAAATTGTACGTTTAGGAGCATGTTCTTCCTAACTCCTAGAGTCAATATCAAGTGCTTTAATATCTCATTTTCAAACGTCGATGTGCCGACAGTACGGTCTGCATAATAGTGGACTTCCTGATCTCAATTTACCACGGAGTAGGTTTTTATTCTAATATCACCATATTTCTTTCTTCAGATATGTGGCAGCTTGTGTAGGTAGGGTAAACATGCCCAGTAGACCAGCTATAAAAAACACTTCAGCAGTGACCAAGGAAATGTCGTATATTTTATATGCACAATAACTGCCTAACCGTTTCCGCTAGAGATATTAGTCAGGATATTTAAGATTACTTTTGCATCGATAATGACTGACTTTTTGTGTGCGGAATGCTCGTTAAGCAATCGATTAACTGGCAACAGCAAATATTAATCAGTTCAGATTACAGGAGTGTGCTAAGCAAACCGAGAAGGTTAGAACCTTGCCAGAAGTTGTTTACTATTAAATGCATACGAGTAAGTTACAAACATTTCATCATCTGAGTAGATAAAAGTGTCACAAATCAACTCAGCTGGGTGTAATTAATCTACTTGACACCGAGTGATCTTCTCAAAACTGATCAATATACAATCAAGACTCAAGTAACACTACGACAGGGTGATTCGTTTACATAATTTGACAAAAAAACACAGCAATCGGGAGTAAAGTGATTCATGACAATTTTCATGACTAACTTTTATCTCCACGGATCAGAAGCATTCAAAATATAAAGCACTTAACATATTTCGGTCTAAACAGCTTGCATCTGCTGATGTCTGTCAGTTTTTTCTGGTTTTACTAGGATCATCGATAAAACTGCAGGTCTATTGAAACGAGAAACTCATCAATGATAACGATTTTATACGAAATAAAGTTTCTTATTTATCTGCATTTTCGTCACACATTACCACGGAGTTTTTACTATTTGCACTTAACTGGTAGGAGAGAACGATCGATATTTTCTTACCTTGAAACACTGAACAAAGTTTAGGAATGTCTGAAATGTGAAGGTAATTTTTGTAGTGACTGGCAAAAACAATCTGTTTAATCACAAGTGCTCACACACATGAATGAGGTTGTAAACCTATGTGCTGGAAAGCACGCACTTTCATTAACCACACACCCCACGACCGGTTTCGGCAGTTTGCCCTCATCAGGTAGAGTCAGTAGAATCAGGATCCGCATGTGCTTGAAACAGTAGGAGAATTGTAAACCAGTTGAGCTTGTATGCCACTGTCGGATAAGGCTGGTACAGCCAACCCTTGAGCCCACACTCATGTAGACAGTGTTTAAACCCATGACCATGAACGAAAAACTCATTAACTTGCATTTCCATCACACATACACACAATTCACGACCGGTTTCGTGCTGTTTGCACTCATCAGGTATGGACAGTAGGATCAGGATTTGCATGCACTTGAACAGTGGAGAAATGGTAAACATGTTAAGTATGTTAACTACTGTACTATAATGTTTACACGACCGACGATTTCAATCACATGTCCCCACATATGTGTAGATTGCCTAAACCCATGTTGTGGAATGTAAATTCGTATTTGCATAAATTCTAATCACACAACACTCCACCTAAACATCTGATCTAGCTTCCAGGAAATTGAAATTCATTTTGAATCCATTCACATACTATTAGGATATACAATCAAATATAAGATG